>WAAE01022577.1:17230-42378 GCA_013400495.1 Nicator chloris
TTTTAATGGACTTAGAGGTTTGGATCAAATTATACGGGCCACGAGTTCCTGTTCATCACAGCAGAAACCATAAGAGTGTCACCATCCACTTGCTGGCTTCAACCTGCAGAGACATCTGAGATGTGGGATTGTGTCCTGCCAGAGTCCTTTTGAGCTGATGGGTGAGCTGAGGGACCTCTGCATGTGCTCTCCCAAGAAAAAAATCCTTATAAAGAGTTGTTCAAAGATATGTTAGTCTTTTCCTGAAGGTATACTTCAGTAGGGACACCGTGGTAGCAGTAAAAACAACCTTGAATAAAAATTTGTTAAGCTGACTAGAATATAACTGCATCATATTTTCTGTATTAAAAAGCAGTGTATTCTTAGTTCTTACTTTTATGAAGACAGTATAATATTTTCCATCAAATTTGAACTTGAAAGAAAAAAAGATGTGTATTAACTGCATGTTGACTAGCTATGAAATTTGGATGTAGCAATTTTCACAAGTTATACAAAAGTAATATGGAAAATTATCTTGTAATATAGTTTTAGTTTTAAAGCCATGCTTCCTTAACACTAACAAGGTTGGGGGTTTTTTAGACTATATGTAAGAGTTATCACAAAGTCTTAAATTCATTAGTTCTGGAATTTCAGTAAAAAGTTATTTCTTAGTAGATTCTAACTGCATTTTACACTTAATTTACTTATCATTACAAGTACCTTAGCAACTGTTTACTACAATATCGCCTTCTAAGAAAAGTGGTTGAAATTACTAAAATATCTTTAGTACCCCATTCTGTAAAAGAAAAAGAATACTGAACATCAGATTCATCCTAGCTCTGTGCTGCACAAGAGCTAAGAATTTTATGACATTAATTTGTTTGCCATTGTTGGAATTAATTCAGGCTCTAAAAGTGTGTGAATAGTTGAGCAACAGATTGACTCCTCATTCTCAATGGCCTTATTTAAATTTCAGTCTTGTCAATCTTCAATCTCTCCACCTTGCCCTTTTTCCTCTTGTGTTTTCTTTTTCCTTTTCATTACTCAGTTCTGCATTCACAAGCAGAGAAGTAAATTTTTGAAAATAATTTTTAGACTCCGTATTAGTTATTTTCCTGCTGAGACATACTTAATATTTTAAACATAATGTACTTCTTAAAATGTAAAATTTAAAAAGTTTGTTAGAGATATTTAATCATTAATGCCCTGTGGTACTATTTTTTAAAATTACAATAAATAGCATAATTATTGGAGATCCACAAAGTAAATGGTTATATTGCTAAGCACATTTCCAAAGAAGTATTAAAGCAAATTGAGCAATTAACCATTCAGTTATTGTAACTTAACTTCCTATTCTATCATCATTGTGATATAAACACAGTTCAGAGGATCATTTCATTTCAGCAGACAATGAAGTTTTACTGACTAGTCACACACAATTTTTGTGGAAGTTTGATCAACTCATATAAATTAGTAAGCAGAGAGTACTAGCTCATGACTCCAGTAAAATTCATGAATAAAGTAGATAAATAGAAAACTGCTGAATAGGTGTAAAATAATTATCCATAAGAATAATAATTTAGTTTAAATCTGGGGAAGTCATGCCTATCAGACCTATCATCCTGGTTTTATCTGCTCCTTAAAACCTGTGCAGGTTTATCGCTCACTGAAAGACTGCTTTTAGAAAGGAAATAGAGACAACTTTTCATGCATCTAATTTTTTGACTTTTCAGTCAAAAGGTCTCCAGATCTCCAGTTTTGCCTGGGCCCTTATGAAATTCAAAAAAGCTCTCTCATCTTTAATGTGTCCTTGGACAGGTTGTCAAAGTATAAAATCTGATTTGGCATAAGGATCATCATAATGATGAAAATTCAATAGGTTTTGGAGTTAATTACTTGCAAAATACAGGTGTATCTGATGTGGAAGATGTTCTAGGAATAGTGTAACAATGGAAAACATTAACATGTTAGGCCATTATTCCAGAGGAGCTTTTTTTCTCTTCACTTAAATTGAAGTAACAGAAGCAGAAATTTTTACAAATACTGCTTGTATGCAACATATGAAATTAAAGATCCAAATAATTCAGTGTAAAATTTCTGCAAATTAGCAATTGTCTCAGAAACTATTGTAGCACATCCCCTTTGTAATGTTAATAGTTAGTGAAATATTTCTATGCTCAGTAGTTAGCAGCAGCAGCAGCAGTATTAGTAGTAGCAGCATTTTTGTGCTTAGGCTGGATGTTTTAATCTTTAATATTTTTTCTCTACTTTCTCATCTTAAGTCCAGTTCTTCATTGATGTGGTAAGTTTTTGACTCTGGTAGTGCTCTTTGCAATGAGTGCTGTCAACTACTTAAGTGTTGCCGGGAATAAGCAATTGATTATTTTTAAATACAGACAATATTGTGTGGCTGCATTCAAGATTTATGATTATTGACTGAGGAAGTGAAACAGACCCTCCTTTTTTCTTTTACATACTACCACCTGATTGTTTCAAACAACTTATACTTCCTTTCTAGTTCAATTTCCCCAAAGGTCAATTCTCATTGACATTTATCTTCTACAGCATTTGTTTCTGTGTCTCTAAGCACATCTGTTTCCTGCTGTTAGAACTTTCTAATTTCTAATACATTCTAATATGCCTTTTCTATAATGCAGCAGCCAAACCTGGAGTTCAATGCTTAAGGATAAGATATTATTTTCATTAGCCACTTGGATTAGTTAATTACCCCCATCACTCCTCAGTTTTATATTTTTGACACTTAGTTTCCCTTGCCATTGTCCTTTCACAAGTGTGCACCTAAATTAATCAGTAAACATATTTGTAGTTCTCAGTATGGACACCCAGGATTTTTACTGCTAGCATTTTCTCAGGATGAACTATAATAGTTAAATGAACTATATGTCTGATCATTATCAGCTTGAATCCCTTTGTTTTACCCAGAGCTGAGTTTAAATCCCTGTCAAAAAACTTTTGGGAGACCACACATATTACCAGCTTCCTCTTGATTGAATTTTCCCATTGTACAGAATTCCAGGGGATAGGTAAAGATGTGTCCTTTCTTCTTGCAAAAGCCTTTTTGATTAGACCTTATCTCAATTGACTGTCTGTGTCTTTATGATTCGGCATCACTCTTTGTGCTTGGTCCAGCCTTTTGCAGTTCTGCCCAGTATATTTCTGTGAGTGTAGGTGTGTGAATTTAGCTCTCTGTGCTGACAGGTGAGGTTCTGCCATAGGTATGAAATAGAGCTGAAGGGTTCTGGACACAGCCACACACTGTGACTGTGGTACACTGTTGTATCGCACAGCCCATACTATTCTTTTCAGATGTATTTCCCAGAGGAAAGAAGCTTTTCAGAATCCAGGCGATATGAGGAAATCTTTATTTTTGTGTTATGATGGGTGTAATAATTTTGGAATAATGGCTTGGCTTCCTGAAGCATCTGTATGTGTGTAGATATGCTTCATGTATTGGATTAAAATGATGGATGGTAATGTACTCTTCATTTCTAGTAGTTACAGAATTGCACAATTAAAAATCTTGCCAAGGCACTTAATTTGAGATGATGCATATATAGTGTTACATGGCATTGTTTTAGTTGTTCTAGCAAAACAGAGAATAGTTAATGTAAATGTGATGTGTCCCTTCATGTCATTGAATGGACTGGGCTCTGGGCTGTGTATAAAGAATAATCTGGTTTTTGTGTTAAATGGAACAGAACTGTGGAAAAAGGGTATCTGAGCTATACTTCATGCCTGGTTTTCTCAATATTGCAGGGCTGTGGCACCTTCTATTTAAGCATATTTGCCCATTTTTCAAAACAAGGAATCTGCGCATAAGACACCACAACTCATCTTCTCTTACCCAGCAGATGTAATCCATAAGAAATATCCCTTAGAAACTCCTTGTGAAATATTTCTCTTAATTGCTGCAGAAAGGGACATAGCCAATAACTCTCCATGCTCTAGTAATTCCTAGCTGCTGGAAATAAGGATGCAGCCATAATTTAGTGCAGCCTCAGGGCTGTGCTGCCATATGCTAAAAGCTGAATTGGCCTTTTGGCAACTATTAAAATAAGATGATGAGATGCCATAGAGGCACTTTTGTCCCCTGTTCTGAGGAACTCATTTCTAAGGATGCACCTTTCTCGTGACCTAAGCATGGAACATATGGAATTGGTCCTGAGAGATGCAGCTAATTTTCATTCTTTTCTCTTGAATCTTGGCCAGATATCTAAGGAATCTTCTGTCAGTTTCTTCATATGTGTAGCCTTCTCCTCCTTGGTCTAACCTCAGGCTCAGCCCCTCAGCTGAAAACATGTGAAGCGTGTAAGAGGAAAGCGTCTCTTCTGAGCCAGCCTAAAGAGCTCTTTGACCTGCTCATTAAAGTTCCTCCAAATGCAGCCATATGACAGTTTTTATAGAGATATGGCAAGTTAATACTACATGAGGTCTTCCTCACAGGAATGCTTCTTCTTCCATCACTTTCAGAACTGCTCTCTTCCCTTAACTATATTTAAAAATGTCATTTTAAGAAGGCTAGATTAATTGAGTATTTTTACATAGAAGTATAGATTTTTCCACCATTTGTGCAGATGACAATGTATTTCCAGTGTGCTGATAAAACCAATCTTTGCAAACCATTATGCACAGAAGGAGTAGCTTTCAAAGTTTATGGCTATTGGCTTTGAAGATGTGCTTGGAGCTATTAGCTCATTCTCTTTTGAAATCCCTTTTATTAGGTAAAACACAGATTTAGTGTTCTGGACACACTAAGAGTTTAGTCTCCCATCTGCAATCATGTTTAGCTCCTTAATCCTAGTAGGAGCTGCTGAATTCAGGTGATCATGACTGCCTTGAGAGTAATTTTTGTAAAAAATAGAAGGATATTTTCCTAGAAGTTAAACTACAATATTTAAGTTGTTTTAAAGACACTGTTTTCAGATAGAGGTGGCCATGTTGGACAACACCATGGCTTGTTTTACAGAGGAGTTGCATAGAAATCCTGTGTAACAGGTGTGAGTGCAAGAAGGTGAGCACCAGCTGTGGGAGGACAGAGTAAAGCTGCATGCTCAGAAAGATTGTCATTGCATAAAGAAATCTGCCTGGAGTAAAAGGATTTCTGCAGTTTGGTTCATGTCCCTGGTTAAGAGCTCAGTCCTGAAGACTAAAACATGTCTGAGCTGTAGACACCTGGGAATACCTGAATACGCCTACAGCAGTTGACAGTGAATGACGGTGCTGAATTTGGACTTCTCTCAACACTCAGGATTCCTGGAAAACAGCCACCTGTGGGAGTCACAAAGCAGAAGAACCTAAAAGGAGAATTTATTAAGTTGAGCTGCTGTGATGTATATAAGATCACACAGGGGAAAACCAAGCATGGAGACCCAATAGGTCTTCTGCATTAGGATCATGGACTCCTTGAAATAGCTAGTCCTTGTCAAGAGATTGCACCTTAGATATTGTTATATATCCTGAAAATAGATTTTATGATGTAGGTGCCTGATTTTTTTTTCAGCTTAATCCCAGTTACATTTTTTGCTATTTATAATGATTTTCTTTCAAGCTATCATTGATAGCATCATCTTTTCATAGCTGTATAATTTTTAAACATTAAAACATTGAAAAAAAAGAGCAGTATAAAGGCCCATAGCAATCTGTTCAGGGAAGAACTGTAAAAGGCTGCCTACAAAAAATATGCTAATGTAATTAAGTTTCATGAACACAGTATGTAAATTAAAAGTGTCTGGGAAAAGCAGTACTTTGATCAGATATACTACAGATTGATCCCTAAAAATTTTTAAGGGAAATTAAAACCATTACAAAAGTTCACTGTTTACATAAGCATTAGTATATTTAATAATATTGGATGCAGTGATGAAAATAAACTATTAAAGACACAGTCACTGGTATTTGTGAGGGAATTGCGAGTATGCCATTTTATTTGTAGTTTTTTAAAGGCAGATTTTGCCATTAAAAGACAAAGTAATTTATTCTGAATTTAAGGGAGGTTTAAAAACCTTATGGAGCACAGTTTGTTTGGTTATTGTGCCACATACAAAAACAACTTCAATTAATTATCAAACACTTTCCTGAAGTTAAATTAAAAGTTAAATTAAGAGTTAAATTTTCAGTCTAAGTAGCAAAACCAGAGAATGACAGAACTGGAAATAAATGGACTGTGTGGAAAATAGCTGGTGTCACCTCTCTTCCCAGAAAATCTGCTTGGTACTCCTGAGTTACACTCCATGGAAGTGCAGGCCTGATTGCCATTGGTTGCCTGGTTGAGTGACTTTCAGCAGAGATGTAATAAAGTCTACTTAGAGAAAGCTAGATGGGAACCTGCTACAAGTGGAACTGTTGGAAGGGCTTGAAGATAGGTTGTCTATTAATGATACTACTGCTTTATGGAGGAGGGTAGGGGGAGAATTAAGACTGGCCTGTATATACCAGATTAACCTTGGGTGAACAACTGACTTTTGAAAGTGCACTATTTTGGTTTCAAATATTTTTCTGTTTTGGTTTTGCTATGATTATTTATTATGTGTTTTATATGCCATTTCTTACCTAGAACATAGCTGACTGCATCCTAACTGGGGCCTTAAGGTCTTCACCCATCTGTATCTCAGATTTGTTTTCTTAAATGTCTTTCCCTATTCCCTGCTATATGCAGGATGAATTTGCAGATAGTTGATCTGCTGTTGATCCTGCTTGAAAAGTAAAAGATGTTTTGAGTTGTAGGCACAAGTAATAATCTATTTTCCCAGAAACTTGACTTGGAATGACTTGATAAATGCTCTTCAGAATGACATTTCTTCTGCATTTTTTCTGGTAGTCTCTGGAAGGTGATAATGAAGAGTACACAGCCACTATCAAATATCTCTCCATATAGAAATCAGTCATCACTTTAGTGAGTTGGTGTTCTGGACTAGCAGTGGTGCTTCACACTAGTACTATATTGGGAAAAATACAAATGTAGTATCAGAAAAGTTGCCATAGGAGCAGTAGTTGGATAAAAGCCTTGAGCCACTACTTGTTAAAGTGCCTTGACAGAAATTTTAAGATGTAGAAGGCAGCATCAAAATCAGGGTATTTTGGTTGGAGTCTATCCTCCAATAAAGCCAAAGTAAATCTGCACAGTATCTGTTTAAGTCACAGGGAAGGCAGTTCCATTTGCAGTCTATATACAACTGTATTTCCAGGTGATTCACTCAGACTCACGAACTGGAACTCTTCTTCAGAGGTAAGGCAGGAAGATACAAAACCTTCCTGGTAGAAAATTCAGTAAAGTGTTTTGTTTCTGCCGAGCTACATTTATTTTGGGGATATGAAAACTATTGCACATTGAAAAGATAGTGGAACACAAAGGAGCGTGAGCATCAAAATTTTCGACACATATGTTCTTGATAGAGCCATAGCATTTTCCTTCCTCCCTGAAGAGCTGAAATTCCTTGTAGTTTTCTACATTTTAAAATACACAAAAAATTAGTTCTGTGCATAGTGAAAGAAATATGGAAGTTAAAGATATTAAGAAAGAAAGGAGATGAGAGTGCAATGGCTTTTTTTTAACCTGAATTGTGGATTCTGAGGACTTCTTGTGTCCAAAACTGTCTCACAATTAGGCACACATACCCACATACACATTGCAAAATAACTGAAATCAATACAATACCCAGAGATCCATGGGATAATTTCTGTGGGGAGAAGGGCAGATGTCATTTACTTATGATATTTGTAAGTCTAGGGAGCAAGAATTCTAATAAGCAGGATCAAAAGTTGAAAAAAACATGCAAACAAACAGCCCTCCCCACAAAAACAAAAACCCACCACAAACCGCCCAAGAAAATAACAAATGAGGAAAACAAACCAGTATTTCATAGGATTGGAAGTCAGACTTCAGCCTGTGTTAAATGAGAGCTAGAATCTCATATATCTCATACCCACTAGAATCTCATACCCACTGAACAGTCTTCTCTGCAGTAGTTTCTGCTGGCCTGTGCTGAAGACAAGGAGAGTTTGCTCCTGGTTCAGTGTGGTAACTAACCTGGCAGTTATGGCAAACTATTCACACATCACATTTCTGTTTCAATTCTTCTTATCTAAATGCAATAAGAATAGGGTTCACGTTTTGATCCTAGTTTCTCCATTACAAACTTGATGAAATATTGTCACCAATGAAAATGTTTCTAAATTCTCATTGCTAAAGCTGAATATAACAAACCCTGGCAGTGAAATTTAAAAAAAAAGTAGGATGCAATGAGGCATGTTGCTTACAATGTTGTATATCTTTAACAACTTAACTCTCTTTCCAGAGGTAATATACTGTTGAATTAGATCAATTTCTATGAAGGCGTGTTTCTTTCTTTTTTTGTAAATAAAAGGTGATTGCTAAGAAGTTAGACAAGAACAAAAAAATCTTTACTTTTCTGCTAAGAATATGGTATATGGTGTATATAGTACATACTATACAGTACACACTTTGGGGGTTTTTTTGCTCATAGCTGCAGGTGTACATGGACGTGAATATAAAATATTTGGAAGCTCCAGTCACTACTTCTTCCCTGCATTTAATTTTTATTTTTTGTATACCTATCTTCATGCAAGCAAAGCAGCTTTTTCTAGCTATGTCTTGCTTTGAACTACAATTAATGGAAAATATGTTCCTGATAAGAGTTAGAATTAATCTGTTATGCAGAAAACAATATATGCAGCACTTTACAAAGCTGAAGGGCTTGGATCCTTTCAGGTCAATGTGCTACTTTGAATCTCACCAACATGCCTGTGGTTTTTGTTATCAAGGTATTTTTAAATAAAACTATTTAATTATTGAAATTTAAAGCAACATTGATTTTTCAAAGAAGAATATACTAAACCAAAAATTTTAGAGTAAAAAATTGTATTTTAGAAGTAAAAATTGTATTTTATCAACTTTTTAAACCTTGGGATTAGTTTCCTTTGCTATACCTCTGTGACTTTTTCCTCACAGTCATTGTCTTCCCAATTATACAGGTTTCAATGATAAGACAGAGTCTGGTCTAGTTGGAAGAGTTCTCAGAGGAAGTCCTGTTTACATCCAGTTCTTCAGGCAGCAGCAAAATGTCTTCTCAGTGATTAGGTAGCATGCTTGAGTAACATCTCCATTTATTAAGATGAACTTCGACACAAAAGATCTCCACCTAAAAATCTCATTACTGCACAAGAAGGCAAAATATACTAAGAAATGTATTCCTAGCTTCTGTGAGCAGGCAGCACTGGGGACTGACCGGTCCTGGCAAGCTGTGTGAAATGACTTGGACCTTTCTCATCCCTATCTGTCCTCAGAGTAAAGAAAGCACATGGACTAGGGTATGTTCGTCATCAGCCACTACCTTCCCTGTCCTTCCAGCAGGACTGACTGAAAATGGAAGTGCCTTATTTGGGTGCATCAGGTTGAGAGCTGTGGCATCTGAAGACCTTGATGCACAGCCTCTGTTAAGCTGGGGGGTGCCAATCTTCAGAGCTGTGTCAAGATAGGTGCTCTCAGCCTGAGTTGTGATTGGTAATGAGAATTACCTTACTTTCTAAGAAGTTCAGCTTGTAACAAATGTCTTAATCCTTATGAACTGGGGAAATGTAAGCCAAAGTAGCAAAATGTTGCTGGAGCCTCAAAGGGCTAATTTTGCATTTTGTGTAGGAAAGAGTACAGATGAAAAATGTTTGAATGCATGATTAAAGAACCCAAAGTGAAATTATGCTATCTGATCAGTCATAAGTAACGTAACTTGGATCTGAGTATTTAAAATTACATTACTGGGAGTCCACGCTAAATCAATGGGTAAATTCAAACACTGAGCACATTCAAGAGGATCAGGATTTTTATATAAATATGCAGTGGGCTGAAAAACATGTTAACTTCATTCAATAAATCATTTATTGTTACTAGATTTTCAGCTCTAAAACTAAACAATCAGAAATTATTTTTTAAACCCACATCTGAAAGCCAGATCAGATAAGCCTTTCCAAATAGAAACATTCATTCTTTTAAAATAAAAAACTAAACTAACCAACCAACAAACCAGCACCCAACCACCAAAGCAACAAAAAAAATCCACCTATATTTACCAGCATTATTAGCATTTATTATTGCTGAATGGACTAATGTCCTGAAAATACTTCAAAAATAAGTCTGACTGTCTTTTTAGCTGTGGTGGAAGGTTTACCTCTACTGTGAAAAATTAATTGCACATAAGTGAGGCTGCAGCCCAGGGGAGCCTGGCTAGCTCCGTTTCCCTGGCCCTGTGGTCAGGAGTCCGTGCTCAGACTGCAGGCAGTCCCAACACGGGTTCCTCAGTGCTGAGGTTTGAAATAAAGGTCCGAGAAGGCTCTTAGGGCAGAGATGTTTTTTCTTCGGAGAGGGGCGCCCAAGAGGACAACAGTTCATTTTTCCAAGCTTATAAACTGGGTGATAACAGGAGGTTATTATGGGATTGGACGTCTGGCTGATGGTCCAGGGGCACGGTCAGGGAGGTTTTACAATGGGACAGGGGAAGGACAACCTGGGACAGACCACATCCATCAGAGGGGTGTAACAGGAACAAGGCATTGGGAAAAACACTTTAACAAAACTAAACATTAAAAACCTACCACCACACAAAAGAACATTATTAAATTATTAGAAACATGGCAGCAAATATGATACCTTGCTTTGTCTTCTCTGCCATAAAGGTGTAAGCACCACTAATGCAGTTGCTAAAGCACGTACAGTTGCATCAGATTTTAAAATAATCCGTACTGCTGAGTAATTAAATATGACACATATTTATTTAAGGTGCCATTTAATAGTGTAACATCACTACTAAAAAATGAAGGAAAGAAAAGAAAAGCAGAAAAAATGTGCACAGTGCAACATACTACCATTTATCAGGTTTGATGACAAGAATGCTCAGCAGCATTTCTATAAATCTAGTGAGCCACTCTGCTTTCAAATAATAGTGTAACAAGACACTATGTTGCACGTACAATACAAGCAGTTCTGCAACGGGCCCTTGCAGGGTCACTAAATTTTTAGCAGAGCTGCCATTTCCACTGCATAGTTCCTTGTTCAGGGCATAGATGGGATTCTTTTAAGTTCTCACCAGTTTTGAAGTCCAACATGCAACACCTTACTGGGTCACATATATGAGGAAGATTTGTTATTCATTGCCAAAACAGGACAAATACTACATAGACATTAATGCACAATTCCTTAAACAGCTTAAGTGTCCACACACCATTATAGAAAATTAGGTTAAAAAACCCCAAAGAACAAAACCACAAACAGCCATGTTCTTTAAAACCAGCCTGCTAGTCCCTGTAATAACAATAAGACACTTGGGAATACCAACAGGAGAGGAATTTTATTTCCTAGTTCTATGTCACAAGGTTAGCCAGAGGCTAGTGCTTGTCTCCTGGCAAGGGTAGGTCACTGTTCATTCCACTGTTCACTGCTATTTTCTCTTTCTTCTTTTCACTGCTTTAGAAAGACAATGCTTTAACCCACCAAAAATGTAACTATAGCATAGTGCATTTATTCAATAAAATGGCAAGGAAGACACAGGGGTTGGGATTTGAACCTACTGGAATTATTCTTCCCTTTGCTGACCGTGCCAGCCACCCTGTGTGTCCAGGAAGCATGCTACACGTAAAATCACGCCCTGGCTGCCTACACAGAGAAGCTGGAAAACAACCAAAAAGCAGTGTGGTAGCAACAGCTGTCCTTCAAGGAAGGAAAACAGGGAGGAAGGAAGGGAGGCAAGAAAAGGAACTCAGAAATTTTATATGAAAACAAAGTACTGAAAAGCAGGGTAGAACACATTTAAGATGCAACCGTGATGCATCATGGTTTTGGACAGCCTGGTGCATTAGAGAGGAAAGAAGTGTGTGCTGGCAAAGCGGACTGCCAGCATTGCCATGAAGAAATATGGTAGCCTTGTCTGCTTTAGTACTTGATATTTGACATCTTGCTGGCTAATGACTGACTCTTAGCCCTTCAATAGCTCCTTGTTCTTTGTGTCAGCTGTGCTCATGTCTTGCCCTAGTGTTAAATTTATGAGTGATATTTGGAAGCACAATGACGAGCAGAAAAGTCCTGCTCGACTTCAGGGTATGCAAAAAAATAAAAGTTTCATTCCATAGTTTTTATTCATGATACAAAGTCCCCATGCATATGGAAGGCATATATTTTTAAAGTACTTATTTATAATTAATTAGGAAGATTACTGGGGAGAAAGTATTACAAAATTTGATTGCAGGGTTAAATCCAGTAAGAAAAGTTTGAAATCTTGTATCTAAGCTTCAATTTGAAATTCATAAGGCTCTGTAACTCTAGCAGGGGCAAAGTATAATGAGTTCAATTATAACCATGTTTATTTATTCCATCTGTGATCCTATTCAATAGATCCTGTGAAACTAGACAAACTGTAAAGCAGTAGAAATATTAGTTTTCTTTTTCTTGCTGTCTTAATCCTTTTTTCTAAGTAGTAGGTAAAATGTCTGTAAACATATACCTCAGTAGGTAGAATTTTCCTGGTTTTACTTGTGTATCTGTTTGCCTCTTGAAATTTTTAAGCAGAAGTTCAGAAAACAGTAGAACATATCTAGTATCCAGCTAAGATTCCATCTTTGCAGCAATGACGCAGCTATCAGGAGTTCAGAATGAAAGATTTCTTTCTTTGGCTATAATTTGCTCATAGTGAATATTTAAATGTATGTATGTATGTACTATTATGTATTTAAGAGTAAATCCTGCTTATTGTTTTTCAGATGTTTGAAAGAGACCAGGAAATATTTCTAGGCTGTCTTGATAATTTCTTGTTAAGTAGAAAAAAAAAAACAAAAGACCCAATACCTACAATCCACACCTCAGTTTTGGATTCCTGCTAGCCAGCAGGACTTTTAATGTAATTTTTACATCAAAATCCCCCATTCAGCCAGAACATAAATGCATAAATAACTTAATAATTTCCAATTGCTTAGCTATTTCAATTCAATAAATCAGGAAGAATACCAAATCATCAGCAGCATTAGTCATGCTTGCATTAGGGCCTTTGGTCCTCCAAAAGTGTGTTTTAAATGCATATACCACCTGTCTTGCACAAAGTCTGGGATACCAATGGAAAAAATTGTTCAGAAAATCAGTTTTACAATGGAATTTCAATCTTTGAAAAAATCTCTCTCCTTTTTAATATCACTTTTCCCCTTTTGAACTACATTTAGTTTGAACTCCATACAGAGAGGCATCACTGACCTTTAATGAAGAAGGCTGAAACCAAATGTTCATAAATTAAGCTGCAGATTTCCTCTGAGGATTTATAGAACAATTTGTTACTAAACAACTGTGGGTATTCACTGTATTTAGCTTTTTAGGTGCTGTTTAATTGAGAGCAATCACATGAGCCACATGTTTTTGTTTTGCTTCCTGCTTTGTGCTAATGCTGTCTAATATCTTCTGAAAAAATAAAATCTTTACTAAATAGAAAAGTTCTCTTTCTACAGCATTCATGTTGCTAACATCTAGCCTTTCAGACCTGAGGAACAAATCCAGCAGGAGTTTAAAATGCAAAGTTCGAGCAAACATTCAAAGAAAATGCTTTCTTGCATGGTGGTCCCAAGGCACTCAATTCTTTTAGGGGAAAAAAAGGGGGGAAAAGGACAGATTTTATCAGGAGTAGATTTTACTGGCTAGCAACATTTGTGCAGTAAAACTTTAGCAAGGATTTTACCAAGTTTCAGCAGTGACTCTAGCCATTTTATTATTGTAAGAATATTTATATTCCTAGTGTGCAGGTGTTAGTGTTCTGTTGTTGGTTTTGGAGGTGGAGAACCGTGGTAGAATGACAGAATTCCCGAAGTCCAGTTTTGCTTTGATTTGTGTCCTATTCTGAGACTGTGTTCACAAAATTTGGTCAAGAGCATTGCCAGCAAAAAACAAGAGGAATGACTCAGTCTTTGGTATTTAGAATTATATTACTCAAAATTTTGCCTACTGCTTCTCTAAATTGGCCAAGACGTTTAACTTTTTTTAATGAACAGTAATTAAAATCCAAACTACATGTATATATGGTACATTTTTTCTCTCCAAATTTATATTGGGATCTACAGCAGCCTCAGAAAATGCACAAATAAGAACACAAGACATCAAGCTCTGGAGAGGCAAAGCAAAAGAATCTATTTATCTTGTGTCTGTAATCACTGCTGAGTGATGTATAGTAATTACAAGGGGTTTTTTGTTGTTTTTTTTTTTTTTTTTATTGTCAGGCTTCTGACACTGCCAGGAAAATTGGTGACAAGATGATGGATCGGTTTCACCACATTGGCTTGTTGATTCAACAAAACTTAAGTGGATATTGGCATTTGTCATTCAGCTTTGGACCCCTACAGACTCCTGCTGCTGATTATTCAAATCCTTCACCTCTTTGTAATTATTGTTTCAACAGCAGAGGCTCCAAGAAATTCTCAGAGGAACAAACTTTTGCACCATAACTGCAAAGCAGTGCTACTTAGTACCAGTTGAGTGAGAAGAAGTACATGGGAAAAGGGAAGCAATCAATGGCAGTGTTTGAGCAGCTTAACCCTGTTGGCCCTTGCATGATAATATATTATTTATGCATTGCTTTCCCAGAAGGAAGAAATCAGAATGATTAGCATTTTTTCTTTATCTACTGAAAATCACAAATTGGAAAAGTGTTTTCTTGTATTTTTGTTTCTTCCCTTTGAAAAGCTGTGAGGTCAGGACAACCTCTCATCATTTGTACTTATTTCCCAGGCTTTATTTCCAGAGAATTTTCTAATCATCTACAGGCAGTCTGTTTAATGAAGGTTAAAGGGAACTTAGTCAGGTAAAGGAGGTTAAAATGGAATAATCTTTTTTCCAACTGAAATAATAGATAACAAATGCACTTGCATGCATTGAAATGCACCATCTCCTTCCACAAATAGCATTTCACTATTAAAAAAATAAGTCCTTCATGACTTCAGCTGAGATTATATAGTAATATGACATGACTGCAATGAAGCAGGATTTGGGATATTCTGATAGAGCAGCTGAGGTGTCCCAAAAAGGACTGGAAAAAAATCTTAAGGTCATGTGACCTTTAAGATGTGCACGGGAGAAGTGTTTTGTTACATGTGAGTATATTTGTTGTGATATGAGAAAGATTGCTTAATATTTTGCCCAGAGCTTTCCCATCAATATTTTTTTTTAAGCTACACAAAACTTTGCAGAATGAGAAAGCGAAGATGGAAACCCTCTTATGGGAGGGGAGCTGCCAAAGACAGAGAAAAATAAAATAAAAAATTTCAAAGTAAGAGTAAAGCACATCCTATATATATCAAAAAATGGAGAGCATTTCATTCATCTCCAGAGAGGCTGTACATGGTATTAATGAAATGTGCTGGCAAATATAATGTAGACAGTTAGATTAGATGTTTGTATGAGATCACAACTACCAGTCGGTGACTTCAAGAGTATTAAATAGGAAGAAACTGTATAAAATAGGAAGGATCATCAGAAACTCTTGTGAAATTAGCATGAACTTTAATATAAAACAAATCAAATTCTAGAAGGAAGAAAACTTGTGGAGAAGCAGCTATGCAGGAAGTAATCTGAAGAGTTAAAATAAATTACAAGGCTGGACATGAGTTACTATTTTGTAAAAATATTTTTCTTTGAAAACAAACAAAAATGACATCTGTAACTAGTGCATTATTAGGGATATCTCATCTGAGTCACTGCACTTTAACTGCCAGAGTTTAGAGCAGTGTAACAAATCAAAAGAGTTCTAGGAAACATGACCAGTAGAAATACCATTAATAAATTGGTAACTTTTTTTATTCTAGAGGAAAGAAGATCAGTAAGTGAGAACAGTCATAGAAACATTACCAAGGTGGCCATAAAAACATACCAAGAAGGGCAGGGAAAAAAATGAATATTTGATACTATGAAAAATTTTCCAACAGAAGGAGCAAAGAAGCATAGGGACATAACAGTGTCATCACCAGGTGAGCTTAGCAAGCACTTATTGAACCAAAATGATCGGGAAGAAGCTCGTCTTGCCTTATAACAAAATGGCAGATCAGATGATCTGAGGTGGCTCTAAGCTTGACTTTCCTGTTCTCTTACAAAGAGGAAATCCTCTCAGGATGTTTTGGATGCAAGACTCCAAGGGATACTAAGTTTTCTGACAACACTAAATTTGGAGGAGCTGCTGACTCCCTGGAAGGCAGGGAGGCCCTGCAGAGAGACCTCCACAAATCAGAGGGCTAGGCAATTACCAACTGTATGAAGTTTAACAAGGAAAAGTGCCAGATTCTGCACCTGGGCCAGGGCAACCTTGGATGTACAAAGAGAAGGGACAAAGGGGAATGAGATACAGCAGAACAGCACCGTGAGAAATGACCTGGACAATGACAAGTTGAACATGAGCCAGCAGTGCTCTGGCAGCCAGGAGGGCCAAGTGTGTCCTGGGGGACATCAGGCACAGCATCACCAGCCAGGCAAGGGAGGGATTGTCCTGCTCTGCTCTGCACTGGGGCAGCCTCACCTCCAGTGCTGGGGGCAGTTTTGGGTGCCACAATACAAAAAAGGACATTGAGCTGTTAGAGAGTGTCCAAAGGAGGGCATGAGGAGGGTGAAGGGCCTTGAGGGGAAGCGTGTGAGGAGTGGCTGAGGGCACTTGGTCTGTTCAGCCTGGAGGAGACTGAGGGGAGACCTCACTGCAGTCACAGCTTCCTTGTGAGGGGAAGAGGAGAGGCAGGCATTGATCTCTTCTGTGTGGTGACAGTGACAGGACCTGAGGGAGTGGCCTTAAGCTGTGTCGGGGGAGGTTTATGTTCGATATTAGAAGAAGGTTCTTCACCCAGAGTGGTTGAGCACTGGAACAGGCTCCTCAGGAAAGTGGTCACAGCACCCAAGGCTGACAGAATTCAAGGGGCATTTGGACACTGCGCTCAGGCACACGGTAGGACTTTTGCAGATGGTGTTGTGCAGGGCCAGGAGCTGGAGTTCTTTGTGGGTCCCTTTCAACTCAGCATATTCAATGATTTTATGTCAGTACTTTGAGCAATGGTGGAGAGAAAAAAAAAGATATCGTCTATGACATTTTTCTATCTAAATGATTGATATGGCTTCTGCTACACTAAGTAATCTTAATAAAATACAGTTATTATTCACATATTCCATATGCATACAATTTACAGTATGATTAAAATTAAATCTAACATTATAATGAGGAATGACCTTTGAAAATAATGAGATTAAAAGACCTAGCTAGAAGGCATTTTGTAAAGATATTTCTTCAAGAATACAAAATTTAGACTTTTAAAGTTATATAGCAAAAGTTTCCTTTCTCCTTTTTGGCACCTTGTCATTTCCCTAGAAGACTATCCTTGCCCAACTTGACTTTGCCTTTTTTCTTTTTTTAACCTGTTTCATTGTGGTTGTTGTTGGTTGCATGTTTGTTTATTTTCCACTAATACTTCTGAAAGTCTCCAGGCTCTGCATTTTTCTCTTAAAAAAACTACACCACCTTTTTCACATACCTGTGCCTTTTTTGGTTACCCTGGCTTAGGGGATGTTTACTATTGCTGATGATATCTCCTTAGACAGACTGTTCTCTCTGTGACAATATGGTAAACCATAGTGATTTAGAAACATTTCTGATGAAACATTTAGAAAGAAAATCAAAAAGGGGTGCAACCATAAAAAAAGTTTATTTTTATTTTTAATTCTTATTGTCAGTTTTTCCTCTCTTCTTTTCTGAGACATTCCTATTTGTTATTTTTGTTTGGCTTTTCCTTCCCCTCTAGATCTCTTAGTTGTTTTCAGCAGTGTAACTGAAGAAAAGGTGAAGTGGATGATAAAAAATCAAGAGGTTTTATTCTATTCCAAAAATCACTCAAATGCTGGCAATTGAAATAATTTGGGAAAGGCTGAGTAGGAAATTCTTCCATTCCAAATGCATATGTATGTGCACAAGCACACATTTTTCTTTGTAGTTTTCTTGGTGTTAATGGAAAAAACCTTTTTATTACTAATTTTTTCATTTTTCACTGACACAAGTCCTTTAGCTCTCTTATTCAGCCTTGCTCCAATTTTTTCCTCATTTTGGGCCATACATTCTTGCTGAACAAAATTTACTTCAGCCAACTGGTTGCCAATTAGCAAACCTCCTTTATACCTAGGGGATTAGAATCATTTTTTTTTCCCCAGGACCTACTTCTGCTACTAGCTCATTTTCATGTATGCCATTACATGAATCTTTCCATTGTCAGGAAATTGCCTTCAGAAATGGGGTTGTGTCAGGCACTTGAGTTATTAAGAGGAAAGAAATCCCTGTCAAAAACACATCCTTCTCTTTAACACATGAATCGGTACATACATGAGCAGCATGAAACCAGTAATTTCAGATGAGACACCTGAGTAGGCCATTAGTATTCCTTGGCTAGGAAAGAACCTTTTTGTGAATGCTGCCATGTACCTATTGCATCTGGTATGAAAGATAGTAGAGAATCAAATATGTTCATTTGGATATTGCACTTGTCATGAATATTTACATAGTGCAACAAAGATTTTCAAAATAAACACCAAAGTTTAAGTGCATCTTTTCCATACCTCTCTATTCCCCCACATTATTTCATAAAGATAAATCATGTTAAGCTCTCACCAAACTATTTGTGAACCCTCCCATGCCTCAATAAATACTTTAATGGTTGACACCTTGAGTGAGGCTCAAGGTTCTCCAATTCTGGGAAGCTACACCAGAACTATCAAAACTGACCAAATATTTGCCACTGGGAAGCTACACCAGAACTATCAAAACTGACCAAATATTTGCCACATAGGTTTGCAAAAAGTATATTGTGATCCAGCCTTCTGTTAACAGGAATGAAATGGGTTCTTTCCATTTTTTCTCAGAGGGATAATCTATCCATAGGTAGCGTATATGGACCAAACATTTAAAAAGGAGGTGAATAACTCTCCAACCTGTCTGCACCCAAACTTCCAGCAGAAAAGGGAGAACAGTAGCAGGTGTCTGGGTCAAAACTCGCTGAAGAGGAAAGTGTGGGATAAACAGTAACATGCTGCACCCTATATATCTTCTGGGTGTGAGCATAACCCATGTAAGATTACCCACAATTACAGTGCGTAGGGCAAGTTACACAACAAATCTGGTATGATAAATGCTTTAAGTAGTTCATGGTCATTAAGTGTTATTCAAAGAACTGTGACATTGTACTGTAAAAGTCTGATGGTTTGGAGGAGTTAGTAAAGAGAATCCTACCAATTAAAATTTGTGTTAGATCAGGCCCTAGTACAATTTTCACATTTTCTTCTCATAAGATCTATTTTGAAAGTTTTTCTTTGAGGTGGATAAGTTAATTACAATCATGCAGACACCAGGTTTGAAGTTAGAAATTCTTTGAAATTTCTCTTTTTCTGCATCAACTACGCAATGGTAAAACAAGCTTTGTACTATCTTGCTTTAAAAATCAAAGTATACCGTGTTGACAGTAGTGAGATTAGAAGGATTTGTCTTACCATTATGAACAATTTTAATAATGTTTCCTATTTTGAAAAGTCATTTAGTTATGGTATGCTGAAGCAATATAAAATGACCATGCTTGTTAAGATTAAAGAGAGATGGCTTAAAGTTTTGGAACAAAACAGAATGGAAGAAATGAAGAAGAAAGGGAGGAAAGGAGGAAAGGAGGAAGGGAGGAAAAATGACTTTGTCATCCTTTTAATAAAAATATTAGATTTTGTGTTTGATTTTAAATATTTCTGTGTGTTGATGAGCTTATTTCAGGCTTGTAGAAGGGTATCATGAACTCTAGGACATGGTTTCAGGAGATAAAACTGAGCTGTCAGGGATCAGGCCTGGTTCAGGTGCCTCTGGTACATGGAGATGCTCTTCCCAGTCCCCTACAGATTCCTGCAATGGCAAGGCTGAACACAAATTGTTCCTTCACACATCTCCTGTATGGATACATCATCTTTCCCCTACAGTGGGAACATGCAACACATTGTCAGGGCTTGGGGCAGCAGTGCTGCAGGGAGGTAAACAGCTTTGCTGCAGCACTGCCACGTGTGACTAGTGCTGTCTGTCACCCAAGCACAAGAGGCTGTGGTGGGCGGCAGTTCAGGGGGTGGTTCAACTGGGAATGACTCCAGTGATGTGCTGGGACCTGTCATGAGGGGCATTAGGGAAGGCTTTTCAGTACAGCACGGCAGCAGGGCAAAACTTGGCTCCTATATTTTTGCATACTCCAAGCTTCTCAGTGTTAAGCAACTGGCTAGAACTCATGAAGAAAGTATTTTCATCATGCAGTTCATGAATTCATGTATAAATGCAGCACCAGAAGTTTTATATCTAAGACTGTGGGAATCTGAAACTGACTCTAAAAATTAGCACAGAAGACCTAAAATTAATTTGATAAGGGCAACAGCTGCTCTTTTCTCCTAAAATGCCAACAAGATTAATAATTTTTGGGACCACTTAAAATTCAAGCCCCTTATTTCTTCCACTTAATAGAAATCAATTCGTCTTCTCTCAGCAATTTTCCCTGAAAAGCCTTGGAATTTGAGTCTGTGCTATTTCTTAATACCTAGGATTCCGAGATGTATAAGAAAAGAGGAACAAGCTATCAGAAGACTTGCTATTGCACGGGACAGCGCTCTCCATTTCCAAAGAGAAGGAAGCTCAAAGTCCTTCATGGATTCACTTCTGTCATGGGACACCATGAAAAGAGGCTGATTTGGGTCCAGCAATGTCTTACTTCTCTAACACAGCAAACCCAGAGAGCAAGAGGGAGTGAACAGCCTCTCCTGGGGCAGACCCACTGCAAGCAATGGTTGTTTGCCATGCAGAAAGCGTGTGTCAAGCAGGTACAACTGGTGGATCATTCCTCTGCCATGCAGAATCAGTGAAATAAATAGGGTTACCTTATCACTACTATGCTAATGGTGCGGTATGTTTAAAAATTATCTTGCCAATTACTTTGTCTAGTATGGAAAAGGGACGAGATTTACGGGCACTTTGTCTTTTGTTGACAGCATTGTTGTGTACAATATTGGATTCATTATCCAGCATGCAAATAGCCAATAGTTACACGCTCCAGAGAAGCATTGATTATTTATTTCAGATTTGCTCAGGCCTAGGTGCTCTGTGATTTTCCACCATTCAAACATGCCAACTTTCTACACCATTATTTATATTCAGAATTTCAGGGTTAGTAACTTTCCAAGTAGAGTCCTTGTATTATGGTTGGTTAGTAGTTTCCATGTAAATTTTGTAATAACAGCTGACTTATACTGATGCCCAAGGGAATGATCCTTACCTGGACAGGTGTATTTTTGACCCGTAGATATGATTTTTGGTATTACAATGAGGATAGTTTGGCCCAGGGGTACATGGCCCTTAAGTCTTTTGACAAGTTAGCAATGTATACATAGACATAGAACAACATCTAAGTTTACTACATTTACTACTTTCAGGATGTATTTGAGCAGCGGACACTAACTGGTTTTTTCCCCTGATGAAATATTCTTTCTTGCAGATTAGGAAAGTCTTTGTTAGCCAGTTTAAACTGTATAAGAGGCATCCCATTCTGAGACAACTTTGACGTAGTCCACATTTTGCAACAACATAATAATTTATCATTACTCATCAGTTTGTGTCTTATTGTACCTAAAACCATAGGAAGAAAGATCTAATATCCACACCTTCCTTATTAAAAAGAATATAAAAACTAAGTATTTCAAAAGCAAGGAAAAAAATACAGCTTGGGAAAGTAAAACGAAAGGAAAACTAAACTAAAAGCTAAGAAAAATTTAAATTGCAGTATCTGAATGAAAGATAAAATACATTCACGGAAGACATTTTTTAAGCCAATGGGGTCAAGAAGAATTTGTTAATATAAAATATTTGAAATCTTGAGATTATTTCCTTTGAAAAGAAAAAATAATTTGGTGAGTGGAGTAAATAAAAACATTATTTTTAGACCAGAATAGTTAAATAGTAAAGCTATTTAATTTGATTTTCACATTGAAAATGGAATTACAAGACAGAAGAAAAATTTAGGAAGGAAAAGAAGGTTATTAAAGAATGCAGATTTGGGGAATTGACCCGTGGCTTAGGAGGTCAAGAGAGGAAGCTGGCAGAAGAAACACAATGGGATTGTTTCCTAGTGGATTCCTTCAGAAGTCAGTAAATGTCCTTCCATTTATGTCAGTGGGAATTAAATCCAGCTCTCAGACAAAATGACAAAAACAAAACTGCAGGAATATAGAATGACAAAAAAGATGTTATACAAAACATGACAGAGCACATAGTGATTCAAAGACACAATGCACTAATAAATTAGCATGTCTGTGTCTTTGCCTTTGACAAGCACTATAATGCTAAATGATATTCTTAAATGATAAATTACAAATTATTTTCTTTATAAAAATAATTTCTGTAATCTAAAGTAATTTAAGAGAATTTCTATTAGCAGTAATTAGATGTACAAGCATCTTTTTGACAAACCAGGCCGTCACATAGAATCGCAGAATCATAGAAAGTTAATAGATTAGAAGGGACCTTAAAGACCATCTAGTCCCAACCTCCCTGCCATGGGCAGACATACCTCTCACTAGAATAGGTTGCCCAAGGCGTTATCCAACCTGTCTTTGAACACTGCCAGATTTGGGGCATCTGCAACTTCTCTGGACAGCTTGTTCCAGTGTCTCACCACCCCCACAGTAAAAAATTTCTTCCTAATATCTTCCCTCCTTCAAGTTTTATAGTCTTCTCCTGTTGTATCATAAAGCTTTAAATCTAACTGGCATATGAATCCTCTTTTTTTCTTTTTTCTCTAAATTATTTATTTAATATATTTTAAAATTAAGCACAGACCTAAATATAAATACAGTCTAATTATCTGATCTCCAAACTCCAATCACATTTGGCCTTTTTCCTATTACTAATATTTTAATGAATTACCACTCTAAATTACAGGGAATTTTCTACAGAATTTTATATTTCTGTTATAAAATTGTAAAAAAAAACCCCAAAACTATGACAACTATTGTTGTTATTACAATGCATGCCTTGGGACATAACGTATTTTGAACATAAATCACACTTACCATTTCACATGCTAGTTATTTAAAACTGTTGCCAGCACATTGCTAATTTTAAGCTTCCCGAAAATCAAATCTTTGACCAGACTCTACTGCTGATTCCCACATGTTTATATGGAACGCTAAAATAAGAACAAAATCCTGTGGTACATTTCCCTCCGAAACCAACCATATACTCCTGTTTTCTGTGATTTCACTTGGTGAGCAAGCAGGAATGTACTCCTAATATTTCAATGATCCTTTGAAAATACTCTATTAAAAGACATTTTAACATAAACTAAAGCACTTCTGTACCACACTGTGTTCACAGGTGCTTCACACAAGTAGATAACTTCAATCATCCACACGGCAAGAGTTGCAGAACTGAGACCAGAAAACAGGACAAAACAGAATGAAAGAGTCAGAACTTACTGATGTCAGTGGTTTCCATGGCTTCTGGACTAGTTCCAAAAAAGCTAAATATTCTCTGAAGTAAAGAGGAGTTTGCAGTTACATGGGAACTGAAAACTGGGTTATTAAACATGTTCTTTGTTTTCAGTGGTAGAGTTAACTATGAAAGGAACATTAGCTCATTCTTCTTAAGAACATTTTATATAGCTTCCATATTGAAATAATCAAATTATAAGTTTTATGGGTTTTTTCCTATTATTTAGACTGACTGTTGCTTTAATTTGTTTTACATTTTAAATGCATACAAGAACTATTGCTGCATTTTAATAGAATGAGATTAAAAATGAGAAAACAAATATAAAATTAGCTCTGATGGAGTTAACTAATTTGTACTGCATTAGATTGTGTATATTCTATGTATATGTGTGAATCACAGGATTGTTAGGGTTAGGAGAAATCTCTGGAGATCATCCCATCCAACCCACCTGCCAAGGCAGGGTCACCTAGAGCAGGTGACACAGGAACATGTCCAGGTGGGTTTTGAATGTCTCCACACAGGGAGACTCCACAACTTCCCAGCCTGTTCCAGTGTTCTGCCACCCTCAGTGTAAAGTTCTTCCTCACGTTAATGTGGAATTTCTTGTGTTTTAGTTTATGGCCACTGTTCCTCTTTCTGTCTCTGGACATCACTGAAAAGAGTCTGGCACCATCCTCTTGGCACCTGTCTTTGAGATATTTGTATGCATTAATGAGATCTCTCAGTCTTCTCTTCTTCAGATTAAACAGGCCCAGTGCCTACAGTCTATCCTACAGAATATCCCACAGAATATTAAACAGTGGGAAGGCAAGTACGACAGGAAAATAGAGCCCTCTCTGGTATATGACCAAGTTATTGTTCTAAATTTATCAGCCAGAGTTGATCAAATTCCATTGATGTTGGGTTGCTACAGAGCAGAAATAATTTCCTCCATTTTTTAAGCTTTTCAACAGCAAAAGGATCTCAAGGAAAAGGGTGGTCAAAATAAATGAAGGAAATGTACTCTGAAGACAAATTAAATACACCGTTTATGTTTTAAAAGCATCTAATTTGCTTTAATGAAAACTATACCTCTGGTTGGATGATCAGATCTCCAAGTGGAGTTACTTGGAGACTTGGAGTTACTTGTACACCTACATGCAGCTTGGCATGTATTTATACTTGTTTGTTCTAGTCTAGAATTTTTCATCTCTAGTTTTAAGTTTTCATTCACTGAACTCCATAATTGAGAACCGCATTTGTATCAAGTTATATGGAAATTTATCTGCAAGAAGACACAGACATAAAAATTTTGACTCAAGAATTTATGGCTTTGTGGGGAAAAGTATAAACTTTTCTTTTCTCTCTTTTTTTTCACAGAGTAGAGCTACTGACCAGCATGCTGGTGCCATGATGAAGAGCTAAACATCCTGGGCCAGCTCAAATATCCACTACACCTACTTTTAGATGAATAGTTAACTCTTCTTTTCAACTATAAATGCCTTCTAGTTGTTTCCTCACACACCATGCAAAATAATGCCTTACAAATTAGTTTTAGTGCACAAAGTACCTGGGAAGAGCAAACCGAAATTTTATTTCCATTATTACTTCGTAAGTGAA
>WAAE01022578.1:9605-28564 GCA_013400495.1 Nicator chloris
ATTTTTTTTTTTTTTTTTTCTTTTTTTTTTTTTTTTTTTTTTTTTTTTTTTTTTAAATTTTTTTTTTAATTTTATTTTCTTTGTTCACTTGGTATATATTAAAGAGGAATCCTGCTCGGTTACACTTTGGCTTTACAGGTCCATGTGTGTTTCTCTTCTGTTTTTTACAGGACATTTGCAGCCTTTTGTAAATGTGATGCCAACTACCTCCTATAAATTTAATGTATTTATATCTCCCAAACCAAACCCAGTGATGGCTGCATCTGGTAGTACAAAGTCAGATGGCATTTAATGTATCTGGTCTGTGGGAAATTAAAACAAAAATCAAATAGCTCTATGTTGGCATAAACCTTTACAACTGCTCGTGGATGGAACATTTCCTTCCACCTGTTTTCAAAAAACATTGAAAGGGCAAAACCAGCAAAAGACTCTTCAGCCCTGGCCACAGGTATCTGGAGGTTTTTGCTGTGCAGACAGGGGATTTTGGCTGCAAATCTCCATAGTGTCTATGAGCAGAGTGGAGAAGCCCTGAACCCCACGGCTTCTGTCCTGGCTGTCTGTCGGGTGACTGCTGGACCAGTTGGGAAACTGGCCCAGAACCAGGCAGCTGCTTTCCTTCAAAACGTTTGATGAAATCAAAACCTTCTAAGGGAGCATGCTGATCTCATGGAATTGACATTTTTCTAAAGGAAAAAGGTCAGAAAATTTCCTGCTCTAATTGGAGCGTTCCCTTCCTGAACATGGCTTTTGACTTTTCCTGTGGGAAGTTATGGGAGCTTCATCTCTGGCAATGAGTGTATTACCAAAATAAAGAGACATAAAGTCTTTGCACATCTGTTGCACTCTACCCATCCAACTCTGTTCTTAGACTGTGATGAACAATCCTTATCCATTCAAGAGGCTTAGAATTTACTGTAATTAACACTTTATTGGGTCTCTATGACTGCAGAAGTCATTCCTTACTCCACTTAAGCATTTTAAGTTATTCAACAGCCATTCTAAAGCTGGTGGCTGTGTCTCACTCAGCATCCCTGCTCCAGAGAGGACCATACAAGTGAGGAATGAACTGTCCTGTGGGTGGTGATTTTGAGATTTGGGGTGAATATTGTGTGGACAAGGAGAGGGGAACACAAATCCTCGTGACAGCTGGGCTCACTCTTCCTGCTTCCTCTCCATACAGATAGTTCAGAAATGCTGCAGCAGGGTTAGGATGGGAAAGAGTCTGACCTGGTCATTGGTCTGGGCTCACAAGGAGGGTGTGGAGTGTTGCCTGCATCGATAGAGCAGTGGTGGATTTGGGAAAGACCATTTGATACACAGAAACAGAGATTTTCTTTTGGGAGTAGTTCAGCTTGGATGAATCACACTGCATAAAATGTTTTGGGGGCACAAAAAATTTAAAACTGATGAGACATTGCATTTAGTCACTGTTTTTCTTTGAAAATACAGCAGGGGAAGTATGGTTGGTGAACAATACATATGCTTCTACTCACCTGGAAAGTATTTTGCAGCTTTTTTGGGGGTATAGTGAAATTCAAACTTTCCTGCCTGAATAATGATGATAAAACTCCCCAAATATTAATGTTATTAGATGAGATAAATGTGGGGTTTCTTTTATCTGATAAGCTGTAAATTATGTCTTTTTTCAAGGACAACTACCAGGAGAGGCCACTTATTTAGGCTTATGGCTCTCTGAGAAAACAGCTTAAACAGCTTTTGAAGCAGGGCAACTTTAGCAAAAATCCTGAACAAGAAGAGCTACTTAAAGATGCTCCTTCTTGAAGCAGATGTTCCTTTTGTGTATACGCTAATGAAATAAAAATGAAAAAACAAACAAACAAACAAAACCAAACAGAAATAATAAGTAAAAATAAAGAGTAGTGAGTGACTTTTTTTCCACCTACTAGCGATAGTAACTGTTTTCTGTTCTTTTGTTTTGTCTGCTTTTGTTTAGAAGTCACAGAGCCTATTTTTGGTAGTTGTGCTCCAGAAAGCAAAGGCACTCAAGTTTGAAAGGAGGGAGGGATTTCTTCTCCTTCCTGTCTGGCAGCCCTTGTCCTGGCTGGAAGGGGAGCTGCAGGTGCCTCTTTCATTGCTCTGGTAGCCCAGCACTGCTCTGAGGTGGTCAGAATCCTCAGACAGCACTGAAACTGGGTCTCTTGTGGCCATCCTGTCATGCTGCAAAGACAGTGACTGACACTCAGAGGGCTGGGGAGGGTCATTAGAGGGAAAGGAAAATGCAGTTTAGAGAATCAGGAGCTACGAAAGAATTCAGGTGAATTTTGTGCAGTACATATGTCTAGAATTTTGGATAAAGAATTAAAAAATTACTTCTACTTGCAACAATCATCTCTTTGAATCGACCCATGGGCATCTACACCCCCTTCCTCCTTTTCTTTCCTAAAAATCAGTCACCATCCCATATAACTAAAGTAGAGAAGAATTCACACATGGATGGTGCTAGAATGTTACTTTATTATATGGAATATAATTATGTGTAATATCTAGAAGCTGATAAGTGTTCACACAGAACTTCATTCATCAAGAGAAAACCTGTCCAGCCTAATAATGTTGAGTATCGGGATCCCATTTAATGCAAGTCCTATTTAAACCACTTACACTTGTCTTGTTCTCTTCCTGTACAGCAGCAATTCTTATTCCCTAAGCCCAGAAGGACTTATTTCTTCTGGCTCTTGTATGGTTGAGGACAGGAGGGAACAGTCTCCACCCATTTTTTAATGTATTTGAAGTTGTTCTGCTGACAGAGCCCATGTCTAGCAGCCAGAGCCTCTGATTCCAAGTGCAGAAAATATTAATTGAGCCCAAAGGGTGGCTGTGGAATTCCAACATGATCTTAAGAAAACAAAACTTTAATAGCCACTACTAGACATTTGAGTTAGAGGAGTCTGGGAAGATGAGTCTGCTCTGTAACTGCTGCGTAACTCTGTAACTCTGATGAGTAACTCTGTAACTCTGATGAGTAACTCTGTTACTCAGATGAGTAGCTCTGTAACTGTGCCAGGGACACAGGAAAACGATGTGTATAGACCTGGAGGAGTGTTAAAAAAAGATAAATGTAATCCCACAGTGTCTTAGCAGCAGCTGAAGCAGGGCACAGCTGAAGAGGGGGCACATTCCTGAGAGACCCTCTTTCTCCTTGTGGAAGAATTCACATTTCAGAAATGTGATGTCCCAGGCTTCTGTTGTGCTTTACAAAATTTGAAACGGTTTGAGGTCTGGAGCCTCTCTGTGATGAGCAGAGACTGTGGGAGCTGGGCCTGGTCAGGCTGGAGAAGGGAAGGCTGAGAGGGGATCCCATCAATCCATACAAACATCTCCAAGGGGTGCCAGAGGATGGGGCCAGGCTCTGTTCAGTGGTGCCAGTGCCAGGATGAGGAGCAATGGACATAAAATAAACCACAGCAAGTTCCAGCCCAGCAGGAGGAAGAACTTCTCTCTGTGGAGGGGCAGAGCCCTGGAACAGCTGCCCAGGGAGGGCCTGGAGTGTCCCTGTCTGGAGACATCCCAACCCCAGCTGGACACGTTCCTGTGTCACTGCTCCAGGGGACCCTGCCTGGGCAGGGGCTTGGGCTGGATGAGCTCCAGAGGTCCCTTCCAACCCCAAATATCCTGGGATTTTGTGTCTTTGAAGCATTTCTTAGTTCATCATCACGAGTCTAAATCCTTTCTTACAGCAACACCAGGGCAGTGCTCTCTAATTTTTTATGACTTAGTAAGGAGGAATAATATTTGCTCCACAAATGCCTTAATCTAATTAATATATTGGGGTAACTGCCCAATTAAGTAGTTCATTAAAATCCCAAGGAACTTGACTGTATGCACAGGAAAATGCTTTAAACATATTTTTGAGAAGCTATATTTGGGATTTGCCTATAGGGCAAAAATATATTCATTATTTCCCTGTAGGACAGTTATACAGTTGGCTTTATATCAGTGTGTGGAAAATGTGGAATTGTGATAATTGTTCACCTTCTTCCCAACAGTATAGTTGTTTAATTTCATGGGGGTTAATCTCTAAATAGAAGCATGTGGAAAAAAGCAGCAATTTTATTTAAAAAAAAAAAAAAAAGTTTTCTAGGAGTCTATAAGCTGATTGCAAAAGACACATAAAAACTTGATCTCCAGAGAGGAATTGAGACCCTGAGTATTAGTTTTTTGTACTTCACTCTAGAGATGTAAATCCACCATGAGATGCGCATGAATCTGATGATTTTAAAGCTGTGTTTTAATGACTGAGGGACCTCTTGCTTGGATGGCTCTGGTGCCACAGACACCTCCTTGCCTTTTCCAGGTAATGCAGGGAGAGCAAAGCTGGAGCAGTTAAACTGCAGGGACATGGAACACAATGCAGGACTTGTCTGGGACTGGGGATGGGCAGCATGGGGAGCTTTGGATCTTCCCAGTGGCAGAAGTGCCCCACCTGCCATTCCCACACTCTTACTCAGTTTTCTTTCAGGATTTTTATGCTGGACCTTGGGAATGTTGCTCCAGCTGTGTTTTCCAGGCAGTCTGATTGCTTTAGCACAATATTCCATAGAATTAGCAATGCTTCTAGGTGTCTAATTCTGGTCAGAAAACTCCCTGTAAAGCATGTAAAAAAGAAATACTTGTGCTGTTATTACAAAATATACTTATTCTAGGTTTTTAATTCTACTTCATTGTTTAATTCTTTGTTAATCTTTGTTTCAGTGTTCATAGATGAGAGGCAGACTGGGCTGCTAGATTTGCTCTAAGCTGTCTTAAAAAAGACTTTTGAGTGAATATGTCCCACAGGGTGTGATAAAATAAAACCTAATGTGCTTTAGGCCAATATAAACACTGCAAAATTGAAACCTTTCGTCTTGTTGGAATCATCACTGGAGAAGCTTTCCAAAATTGTCAGGAAATAATTTTGTGTGTCTGATTAACCCTGTCTGAGCTGTAAAATCATTAGCAGCTGATTAGATAAAATGGTCCACAATTTGGGCTTACCTATTTATTTACTGATATTATTTTTTAACATATTTTATAGCAATATTACAGTGTACTGAAATTAATTTCTATAAGAACCAGTATTTCTAGTTGAATCAAAGGATCCAAGCTTCTCTGTGAGTAAGAACGTGCCTGACTATGTTTGAAATTACCCTGCATTCTCGGTCTGGGTTTTTTGTTTGCCTCTGGAGTATCTCTGTGCCTGGGCTCACTGGAGGGCTGTGCAGAAATATGGAATATTGGCTCCTCCCAGGGAACTGAGCTGCTGTGAAGCCTTAGCCTGGCCCCAGAGTGGTGATTTTCAAAGACATGGTGACAATCTGGGGACGCTCACCATGTGCTTGCATACCACTGCCTGTGTCCATTACCAAATATGTTCTAAATGTTCAAATAATGTTCTAAACATTAAACACGATTGTATTTATCTTTAGTGAAAGTGATGAGTGTTATTATGAAATCTGGAGTGCTGGACTTAGAGTTTTTTCTGCCTTAAGTATGTCAGGTGCTGATCAATTGCAATCCTGTAAAATGGGAACACATTTTGCTCATTATATTTAAAATAGGGACTTGTATTCTTTTCTCTAGTTATGTAGGTGAAGCAGACTATTGTTACACTAAGGATGAATTTGACCTATTCCTCACATGTCTGCCGAAATTTTCATTTATTTGGCTTCTCCTTTTATCAGCGGATTTGTTTTTTTTTTTTCTTTTTTTTTAAGCCTTAACCTTCTGGCATGAACTGCAGCTCCTTAGACCCAGTCGTTGCTAAAACTGAAGCTATCCATGAGATAAAAATGAAATAGAAAAGACATGAAATGGGATCATGGCTGAACATTATTGATGGTTTCCCACCCCAAAAGGACAGGCTGTATCATCCCTGTATTTTACAGTCTCATGTTTTAGAAGCAGCCTTACCTCTTCCATCTTTTACCACCCACTGTGGACTCCTTTTGCTGCAGTTCAGTAGTCTCAGATTATTTCTTGCTGGACAAGCTGTAATTTTAGATGGGTTGTGGTTTTATTTTAAATTCTAGGAAAATGTTATTCTGCTGTGGTTGGAGGACAGATTAAATAAAATTATTGTTCCAACTCCTTCATAAGGAAATAAGACCATAAGTGCCTTCTTTGAGTGGAGACTGAAACAGATATCAGAGGCTATTGTTACTGTATTTTGATTTTTCTTTTTAAGCACTTCTCCTTTGGAGGTGTTTTGACTGGTGAGCTGAAGCATCCTGCTTTCTTTGTGGCTGAGAGAGTGGGAGTGGAGGTTTTAATTTGGCAATTATGTCCCTTTCCTAAGGGTGTCTTGCTGAGTTTTGAAGTTTTCTCTCACCTGGGAAGTTAGTGACTGCACTGACACGACTGTCAGTTTATAAGCCCAAAGCACAAGGCATCAATAAGAAGAATGAGCTATTTCAATATGAAAGTTGCCATTTTTCTCTCCTCCCATGCAGTTGGTATTTGATTCTGATTAAAATGTAGCCTGAGGTTTGATATCTGTGTGGAGCAACACTCTATATCTGGCACATTAAATCTAGTGAGCATACAAACTGGTAAGTTTACTACAGTGGGCTTTCAAACCAAGTCGATTTTTTTTTTAATGTACAAATTCCTTACTATGAGAGAGTATCAACAAAACGTTGTAGCAGTTGCTGCCTGAAAGAGCTATGCGTGCTTGCTATCAGATTGTTGGTGTGTGGATGCTTGTAATGACAACATGTAAAAATAAGTGAGATCAGAGGGAGAGAAAATCAACAAACTATCTGTAACAAAGCTCCAGGTCCATCCTTTTCATCCTTTAAGTAACAGTCAAACAGTTATTCTCCAAGGCATTGCAAATCTGACTGCACTTTCCCCCTCTCTTTTTGGCTTGGCTATTTATGAATTTATTGAAAATGTTTACAGAAAAGGTCCCTTCTGTTGCTGGCAGTTGGTTGCCAACTCTTGTTTTTGCTGCCCTTGCCAAATGGTCCCTCTGCTTTGCAGAACATCACCTGGGCTTCTCTGAGCTGAAGAGAAGGGAAATGCTGGGAAACTTGGAAAAGAGTTTTTGATCTTCTGTCAAGGGTGACAAAACATTGACTGGAAGTACTGTGAGCAAATTGTTTGCAAAATTTACCAGGGAAAAGTAAGAAATATCAATGAAATTATGAACTATTTTAAAATTCCATTTGTTGCAAAGCTAGCATGGGATGAGACAGAATTGTATGTTCCTATCAGGAAAAAGAGGACAGACATGCCTTTACCAGTAAATAATGTTGGCCAAGACTCTGGTGACATGTTCCATGGTTGATTTGTGTCCCTGTGGTGGACATCCATGCTGCAGCAGTTACTTAAGACAAGTTTGCTGAGGAAAAGGTAAATTTTGCCAGTGGTTGCTGCCATTTCTATTAAATCTTAGGGTTCCATATTCTTGTCATACTGCTGGGACCTAATTACCCTTGGCTCAGGAAGGATATTTAAACAGCTGCAGCCTACGTTTTCTGGTCTCTTTCTTCCAGGCCCTTCTTTCCTCTGCCTGTTTTGCCTTCTGCTGGAAATGGTTTTCCTTAACCAGCTCAGATTTGCACTGTAGCTGAGGTTTCCTGAGCAGAAGATCCTACAGGCAGCACTTGGAGGAGCACAACAGTCCCATCACAGAATCACAGAGTGGCCTGGACTGGAAGACACCTTCCGTCCAAGCTACCTCTTGTTCCATCCCTGCTGCAAGGGCAGAGCCACCTTCCCTTCCCCTTCCATTTCCCCTTTCCCCTTTCCCCTTTCCCCTTTCCCCTTTCCCCTTTCCCCTTTCCCTTCCTCCTCTATGATTAATTTCCACCAGATTCCCCACCTGGGGTCCCAGGATGGATGAGTGCTGTCTCACTCTGTATTATTGAGCACACTGTGAAATACTGGTGTAGGAACACTCCCCTGAGGAGGTTGAGCTCGACTACAATCAGCAGTCCGGCCATGGGGCTGTGGAGCTTGGTGTGACACACATTTTACAAAATATTTTTAAGTCTGTTAGTCTAGCTTCCCCCACCTCCCTAAATAACTGGTTTTCATTTTGTAGTGATTCCTGTTCACAGTTCTAACACATACCCACTACAAGCTGTTGCATAGTATAATCTGCTAAAATTTCTGGCAAAACTTGGCACTGTTCTTTTTCTTTTTCCCCTTTTATTGACAGCATTGATGATCTCTCCAAAATGTAGAGAGGAACAGTGCAATTTGTGATGGTCAAATTTTACTCTGGATGGGAACACACTGTTCCTGTTGTAGTCTATTGAAGCCCGGGGAAAAGTCTGATGGCAGAATTTCATTCCTGAGCAGAAAGATGTCAAATAGGCCATTGATTTGGCCTTGTGGAAGAAATGTGATGTGATCTAGACTGTAGCTGGTAGGCACAAGGTCTTACTTTTGTCTGTTGTATGGAGTACAACAACATTTTATGTTTTTATTGCTGAGTCCCTGATAACAAAAAGCAGCAAACCCCCTAAACTGGTGGATGTTATATATAGAGCTCCACATTTCTCCCAGCACAGCCAGAAATCCTGAAGTTAGCATAACTCACCTAAACGGTGACAATTTTGACATTTTTCAGCATTTATGCATTATTAAATTTACTAGGCCAGCTGTACCTCTCACTCTAAAAGTGTTGTAAATCTGTGGTAATGAGCTTGGAAGAAAGCCAGAGGCATTTACAAGTCAAAGACAGGACCTGGCCCCCTGTTAGCTGCTCACTCCTGGGCAATCTTCATTAACCACAAGACATCAAAAGCAGTGTCCTGGCACTTTTTGGAGCAGGTTGAAAAAAATGGAATGATTTCCCGGGGGCAAAAGAAACAGCCTGGTCCATAATATGAGTTTTGCTGCTGAAATTAAGGCAGAATGTGTTGGAGTCACTGTGAGTAGCAGAGTTGAACACCTTGACAGCTGTGGGAAAGACCTTAGAGAGGGCGTGGAAACCTCTGAGAGCACCTTGGAGATGACAAAAAGGTAAATTTTTAGTTGCAGATGATGTGGGGAAAAAAACTGAGGGTAGAGAGCACCCCAGGAACAAAGATGAAGAAAGATTTGTTGACTTGGTTCAATTTTCGTTATCTTGGGAAGAACAGTGACCTTTTGAAAAGAAAAAAAGGGTGAAGAGAGGTGCTAACAAAGCTGGAATATTTATTGGTGAAATCATATGACTTAGGAACTGAGGAATTATCAGGAGCTGGTGAGGATCAGGAACAGTGGGCCAGCATGCAGATTGAGGGGAAACAGGAAGAAAATAAAATATATTTAGACTGATGCCCTGTGTTCCAAACTGTAGAAGGCTGGAATGAGGAAGAGGCATAGCTGGACTTGGCTCTCAGTGCTCTGGTCTGGCTGACCAGTAGAGATTGGTCAAAAACTGGGCTTTATGAATCTTGGAGGTGTTTTCCAATCTAAAAGATTCTGTGACTTCACTGTAGAAATAAAAGAACCTTTTAAAATCAGATATAATTGTTAATTATGTTCTCTGCATACTATCAAACTGGGTTTATTAATTGATTTTGCTGGTGCAAATCTTTATTTTTATTCTGAAAAAAAAATCAAAGAGAGATAATTCTTAATAAATCCATTAATCTCTATTAGTGCTGGAAAGCAAATAGCATCACTAAGGCTCCTTGAGATACATCTGTGCACCTAAAAGCAAGCTGTGGTTCCCTGCTGTGCTGACACATTTGAGTGCAGGCACTAGGGGTCTTTCTTCAGTTATGCTGGGGACAGCCCATAAATTTGATGGAACCTGGTGCATCACAAGCTTCTTTTCCTCTAAAAGTTTCGGACTGAATTGGTCACAGGTTTTCCTCTCTTCTACTGCTATGTGTAATACATTGTGTGCCATGAGCCAGCAGCCCAAACAGCTGACAGAAAACAGCTTCTTCCTCTGCTGGCACTGCTGCAAAAGATTTTGAAGTTATTTGCACTTTATTTTTTAACTATGCTATAAGGTTTGATGATTTAATACATTTTTATGGAGAACCTTTTATATTTTGCAGCTCCCCTATTAATGAACAACAAGAAGGCAAAGATATCTTTGGAAATGCATGGAGCACACAAAAATAATAATTTGTGCAGAAGATAAACTCCCTCTTCACCACAAGCAGTACATGAGTTGTTTATGCCCAGTGCCTAAGGCTTCATAGTATTTTATTATTAAACAGAAAATGTCCCATCCTGGGTGAGTGAGAGATTTTTATTGTCCCTCCCTCTGGATTTTTTTTAATTGCAGGGATATATTGTTTTGATTAATTTCTCAATATAATGTTTCAATCTGTCCAGCCTTGAAGCCTAGCACAGCAAGGAGCTGGAGCTGCTGGAGCCAGGCCAGAGAAGGCTCCAGGATGAGCAGAGGGATGGAGCAGCTCTGCTGGGAGGAAAGGCTGGGAGAGCTGGGATTGTTCAGCCTGGACAGGAGAAGCTCTGGGGTGACCTCAGTGTGGTCTTGCAGTGCCTGAAGGAGCTGCAGGAAAGGTGGAGAGAGACAATTGACAAGGGCTGGAGGGACAGGACACAGGGAATGGCTTCCCAGTGCCAGAGGACAGGGAGGGGTGGGGTATTGGGAAGGACTTGTTCCTTGGGAGGGTGGTGAGCCCTGGCACAGGGTGCCCAGAGAAGCTGTGGCTGCCCCTGGGTCCCTGGCAGTGTCCAAGGCCAGGCTGGACACTGGGGCTTGGAGCAGCCTGGGGTAGTGGAAGGTGACCCCGCCCATGGCAGGGGGTGAAATGGATGGGTTTTATGATCCCTTCCAACCAAAACTGTGCTGTGATTCTATGATGCCTCTGATAAATATGAAACCACTTTTGCTTTGTATAAATATAATATAAACCACTTTTACATTCAACAATGCCTTGCCACTTTCCTTCTTAAAGTTTTACATAGATTGTTACTGTTCAGATACCCCAAACTTGCTCTCCAATGGAAATAGGATATGCGGTGTCCAAAATATAAAGTCATGACTCATATTTGTCACCTGTGTTTCAGAACGTAAACTCATTAAATTCTCAGAACTCTCTGGCACCTTGCAGTCCAAAATCAACAACGTACTTGGCTCTTCCATGTGTAATTTGAAGGCCAGTGCTGTAAGTTTACTAAAATCTGGGGAGCTGCAATGACTCACAAGAATAAACAGTACTTGGAATTTGTTAAATAGTCATTAAAAGTTACTTGATATGAACATTAATATTTTCTTTGAGTTATTTAATATTGCAGACTTGAATTCATGACAATATCAACTGAGAATTAAATGTGGCACTGGAAGTGATTTATTCTTGCAATAATGGAAAAATCTTCTGGTAAGGCATGTGTAGATACCAGTGGGTTTAACTGGAGATGAATGCTAAAAAAATATATAATAAATAAATAATTTACTTTCTTTGGGTTTTTCCTTAGCCAATCCGTGTCTATTGAGTGCAAAGACAGTAGGATCAGCTGCACCTATTTTAAGCCAGCCTTCATTAATGCTCTGAGGGAAGCAATGCTGCTCAAACAAGTTCCAGGTGGACAATCCTTTTTGTCCAATAATGAAAGGAAATACAAGGTAGAATTTGCTGTGGAAGAAAAATGGCGGGCAACTTCAACTCAAAAGAATGTGAAATAACTTTTGAAAATTTTTAAGAACTTAGTTTGACATTTCCAAAATATTTTTTACCTTTTTCAGAGGAGTCAGGAGAATTTTTTCCTTCTTTCTGAGCATCTTTATTCCCCAGAAAGAGGAACCAAAATTATGTTGATTCAAACCACCATAATGATGGCTGGTTATGAAAATTTTTATGCAGGTAATGACACATCTAGCCAGATTATGGACAGAAGTGACTGCAGGAGGTAGACAACCGCTGACTGATTCCATCCCAACGGATCAAATGGATTCAGAAATTGAAGAAGGGACAACAAAAAAACCCCGAACAAAACTGATTATATTTCCATTTGGTTTCATTTTAGTGAGACCAATTTAGTCTGAATATGACCTTTTCAGTGATGGATGCCACTTCCTACACTATCCTCCCATGTCACAGTGTCCATCTGCACCGTGTTACAGAGAACACCAAAGATTTTTGGCAGAGTGCTTAGAAAAATTTTCAGCTAGAAGTGGAGGATTCAACAGCACATCAATAAACAAAGATAACCCTTTTCCTGCACATATTCTCTCTCTGGTATAAAAGTGACATTCTTCTTTACCTTTGTTTATGTGGATGGGAAAAACAGATTTTGAATTAAAGTGAGACATGCTATTTTAATAAATCTGCCCTTATCTCCAAAAGACAGTAATTACATTTCAGGCAGGTTTTGTGAAGATTAATTAAATCATGCTCACACAACAAAGATTCTTGGGAAAGGGAGTGACAGATATACAGAAATATACCAACTACTCTGGGTTTTATGCCAAAGTAAAAGAGAACTGCACAAATGTCTTTAAAATAAGATCCTTTTTGTTTAATAGACTGATGTTTACTGACATTTAATCGATATTTCTAATTCCTTTCCAAGTCAGTTTCTGGAATAAGATGGTGGGATAGGATATCCCAAGGTTCAGTTTCCACTATCAAAGCATATATCAAAGTATAAATTACAGTTTAGGAAACTTGGCCTGAGATAGTTATCTTTAAAGCAGACAATCTTGGCCAGGATACTTGAAAGTTTTTATTGGCCTTCCATTGTGAGAAAAAGAAATTGAGACTGGTATGAGAAGAGACGGACCTTACAGTGGTGGAGGCTCCAGGACCTGATGGGCTGTCAGTGCGTCCCAGGCCAGAAAACAATGGCAGCTGACAATCCTTCCTGCAAACCTGACAATGGTGAAAGTCTGCATAAAAAATCTCCTCATGGGACTCAGTGTCACAATTTTTTGAGGAGGGATCTACACTCAATAGCTGTGCTGTGTTCTTTACCCTTTCCCCTGAGGTAGGCTGGACTCAGTACCTGGTTATTAAGTATTATTAGGATTATTTTGTTCTTACGTTGTTGGAGACATGCAAATACTTTTTCCTCATTTTCATGTTTGAAAGGCCAGTGCACATGGCAGCATGAAGGACCCCTGTGCAGGCTGGAGCTAGTTTAAAGCTCAGTGAAAAACTGCAGAAACTCCATTTTACTGCATACTCCACAAAATAATTTTGTTTTGTATTTAGAGGGGGAGACAAAATGGCCTTACCTGAGACTAGAAAGTAATACAGTAATAAAAAAAGTCCCTACAGTAGTAGTTCTGAGAATGTACTCAAAACAAAAAAAAAGGACACTGGTAATTTTTTTTAGTGTAAAAATGAAGATACATTAACATTGGTTAAGCTTTTTTCTTCCTGCTGGCCACTGTAGCAGTCTTAAGAAAATCTGGAAACATCTATTTATTATTTAATAAACACCCCTGCTTTTCTACATCTTTAGATTTAACACTATTATATAGTCTTGTTCCAAGACCTTTCCTCTTTATCCTGGGCTAAGGAAGAGTAACAAAGTCGAGATCTTGGTGGAAGACATGGAATGTGAATTACTGCCAGTTGTCTGCAGTGATAAACCTGAGAGGTCTGCAGGTTATCAAGGAGGGCTTTGGCTGTGCAGAAGACAGCGTTGGCAAAGTCAGGCTTGACCTGGACCTTACCTGGAACTTGCCAACCTGACAGGGCCAGTGGCAAAGGTTTGGGGAAGGCCTGGGAATGGTTTGGGAAAAAACTTAGGGCAGAGACAACATATCACTAAACATCTCAAGGTGAATGTGAGAGCTGTGAGAGCCGTTGTCTCTTTCCCAGGGCTGTTGCAACATCTTTTTACTCCTTCTGCTGATGCCCCAGTATTCCAGAGGAAACCTCATTGCCTTGGCTGCTTGCATGTGCCTGTGTCCAGCTAGGGAATAACACAAAGAAATAGAAATACCTTTTAGAAGGTGGGAGTGTCAGGGTTTTGCCTTACTTCCAGCCAATGGTTATTTTGGTTCTGGCTTTGTTTTCTTTTAAATACGATCAAGCAATTTAAGTTTATGCCCTCTTTTGGGCTGGACAAGACTGTTGCTGCCCAAGTCACTTACAAGAAGCTGCTTTCTGCAGATTGAGAAGTTTTATAGACAAAATTACCTCATATGTAGCATGAGAGGTGCAAAAGTGAAAGACTGTTTGTCAGATACTTGCAGCCTCATCAGCTCTGCACTTACCTGAAAATGCTTTTCACTTTCTACATTGTTTCAGGTGATTAATTAAAAAAAAATCTGACTGTGATATACCACCATAATTTTGTACTGAGACTATATTGCAATGATTTTTCATTTAAAAAAATCTCAATCAAAATTACCTAACCAATGCTGATCATGAAGGTAAATGAAAAATTATAACTATTTTATCTATTTTAAACAAGAAATAAATATATATGTATAAAGTTGCTGTTTATAATGTTTGCCACCAGTTTATTCACCTGCATTATTTTCTTTCTATTTCTGAAGGTTCAGAAGCAGAATAATAAGTATTTTATTCTCCTCAGGCAGACTTACCTGTTTTAAAACACAACACTCATATATTTGTATAATTTGTGCATCAGCAACAGGAATGACATGTCTGTGCTTTGCCAAGCAATCCCCCTGACATCTTGAAATCCCAGTTCTATAATGATGTGTCTGTTACAAGGATGAAAAGCAGAAGTGTGCTACAGGGAGTGAGAAAGATCTGCTGACCTGGAACCAGTCAAATCTGCAGAGACGTTGAGACTGAGTAATGCATGAGCCAGGACCACTACTTAACAAAGAATAAATTAAAACTTGGGAGAGACCAATTTATTAAATGTGTAAAGCATCTGTGATTCTTACTTTGAAAAGCACTTCAACACTCACAAAAATGAGTCATGTTTCAAAGCAAGATCTAATGGCTTTGGGAGATTCATAAATTTCGGTAACAATGGTCCTTTGTGCACTGATGAACTTAAGCTGCTCGTACAGTATAAAGAATTCCATTAAAAATTCACTGCTCATGTAAGTGGACAAAAGAGCTGATTTTTTATAGGTAATATGGATGGGGGGATTGCAATTTCCCTGATTATGATTTCAGTTCATTTTTGCTAGTGATTTGCAAATTTTTTACATGCTCGAGGGAAGACATGCAACCAGAGGGACCTGGACAGCCTGGAGAGATGGCAACTTCTTGGAGTTCAACAAGTACGGGTGCTGCACCTGGGCCAGGACAACCCCTGGGGCTGATCCAGGCTGGTGATGAAGTAGTATACAGTGATTACAACTGTAAGGATGATAATCTATTATTAGATGTATTACCGATACAGTTTCTACATAAGAACTTTATAATCTATTATCCACTATTTGCAGTATATTCAGATTTTGGTGCCTCATGTTGAGTCAGAAGCTTCAGTGAGACCCCCATGGCTTTCTGAACTACTCAGAGAGGTCTCAGATTAGTCTCAGATTTGGTCACAGTCTATAAAAGGTTACAATTTAACCAGGTTCAGCTGGAAACATACAGATTTACTGTCTTTGCCTGTGCAGAATTCATAATTGCAAAGCAACAAAGTACCTGTGGAGTTTACTTTCCCTTTTGCAGGCCGATGTGCACCAAAGACAATGGCCAGCATCTCAAGAGACCCCATGGGAGATGGAGAGGGACTTATGACAAGGACATGGAGTGAGAGGACAAGGGAGAATGGCTCTAAACCAGCTTAAGGGAAAAATTGTTTCCTATGAGGGTGGGAAGGCCCTGTCACAGAGTACCCAGAGAAGCTGTGGCTGCCCCTGGATCCCCAGCAGTGTCCAAGGTCAGGCTGGACAGGGCATGGAGCAACTCGGGATAGTGGAAGGTGTCCCTGCCCATGGAAGAGGGTGGAAATGGATGGCCTTTAAGGTCCATACCAACCCAAACTGATGATCTTAGGTGGAAAGACACATTTCCTATCTAGTAGCCTGTAAATGTGGCAATAATCTTTGAAGATGCTCTAACAAGGTCTTCTACACTGTCCTATTAGCTTGCAGGTAAATCTCATATAAGTGATCTAAAAAAAGTAGTTACAACAATTGGAGCTGTGGGTTGCTTTCCAGCCCTGTGAAATTAGCATGATTTCTGCTTTCTTCTCATCAGTTTTGCTAAAGTGAAAGTCAAACTAATGTTACCTGAATTTGAATGGTACAAAATTGGCCAGACGGGGAGAGAATCAGGATTTCCATGTTGTCAGTACCTTTTAGCACTCTTTGCTGCAAATAGATGCACTTTGAGAGGGAAAAGTAAGATCTGCTTCCTTTAGCGAGATAACTGTTAAATCCCTGATGTACTTGGGTGAGAAATAGCTTTTTCACTAATTTGATCAAGTCACATATGTACACGTCTGTGAATACACGTACAACACACACAGAGACGTTTAATCTACAGGTGGACAAGAAGTCCACGACACATTCTTAGCAAAGCTACCAATATTTGGCATTTCTATAAAGACGGTCCAGAAGAAGAGTGACTACAGGCATGCCTGTTGATTCATTAAGAAAATATTAAGAAAATATTAAGAAAACATTAAGAAGAGTAGAAAGAGAGGAGTAGGACAATAAATATTTTCGTTCAGACAGACATTCACATATATATGATTATTATGCTTACGGCACAAACATTGAAATAATAATGAAAACATCTGGAATGAAAAAGCAACAGGTTTTAAAAAAATCTTAATCCCTTCTTTATTAACCAATATGAAGTTTTCTTGCTCAGCACATAGTCTTTATAGCTCAGGAGTGCAAGCACATCAATGAGGGCATGATTTTTGTTTTTCTGAAGTCATTGGAGTAGCCTTTACTCACTTGCCTAGTACTTTGGAAGAGGAAATGGTTTGAATGCATTGTTCCTGCTTGCCCGAGATTAATCTCGAGGATGTAAAAAAACCCCTGCAATCAAATGGAAGAGGAAGTTTGGAAAAAAGCATTATTTTCTGCATTTATAGCTGAATAGTCATCTTCATGCTGATTGCTGGTCATTGCTGGTCATTTCTCTGGATGCTAGACTATCTTATCTTTGTAAATCTAATCAACCGGTAACATAATTTGCAGTTGCAATGCACATGTAAATGCTGTTTCTTCAGATCATGTGGGTCTTGCCAGAATCAGTCCAGCTGCAGTGATCCAGCCCAGCTGGGGCGTCACATTTCCTGCCTGCAACATCTTTCTCTCTTTCTCTCTTTCTCTCTTTCTCTCTTTCTCTTTCTCTTTCTCTTTCTCTTTCTCTTTCTCTTTCTCTTTCTCTTTCTTTCTCTTTCCACTTTCCACATTCCTCTTTCCACTTTCCACATTCCTCTTTCTCCTTTACACCTTCAGGTGGGCACAGCCCTTCCTGTAAGGATGCAGGGCGGGGCCTGCTGCAGGCCACTGCCAGTGCCTTGGCCTGTGCAAGGCCTGTGGGGGTGGCCCTTTGTGACACAGGCACCTTGTGTCAGGGCCCTCGGTGACGCGGGCCACTGTGATGCCCAGAGTCCCTTGTGACATCGCAGAGCCCCGCCCCGGCTGAGGGTATCTGAGGGCCGCTGCAGGCCCTGGGCCAGCCAGTTCCAGGAGAGTGGCTGTGTCGCGAGACGTGTCTGTGCCAGAGGACGTCAGACATGGAGGAGCACAAGGCAAACCCCAACCCTCAAACCCCCAGCCCCTTGCCCAGCTGGCTGCAAGAGCAGGAGCTCGGTGGGCAGCGGCTGAGGGCAGTGGGCAGCTCAGCCAGCAGTGAGGCAGAGGTGTCCCAAGGGGAACCTGGTAGCTACCAGGAAGTGTCCCAAAGGGAAGCCTGTGTTGAGCCAGAGCTCTTGCCAGGAGATTCTGACCTCGGGAATTACCAAGAATTCTCGGACTGGGAAGAATCTCTTGAGCAACGGCTATCTCCAGGACCTGCTAGCTCCCATGAACTCTCTGACTGGGATGAAAGCAGCAAGCAAGAGGTGTCCCAGGAAGAAGCTGCGAGCTACCGGGAAGTTTCTGACTGGGAAGAGGGCACCAAGCCAGAGCTTTTCCAAGGAGAATTGGCTAGCTCCCCAAAGGAAGAACAGAGCCCACAAGAGCTGTCCCCCAGAGAAGTTGGTAGGTACCAAGAATACTGGGACTGGGAAGAGTGAATTGGCCAAGAGCTTCCTGAAGTGTGTTGGCGTTTTTCACGAGCGGGATGGGACTGCCTGGGGACGCATCAGGAGCTTTATTCAGGCATCAGTCTCGGTTACAGGGTGACATACAGAAGATGGTAGATGCCCTGGTCTAGCACGGGCAGCTGAAGATCTCTTTGTTACAGGGCATTTTAAAAGTTTTCCAGCCAATAGCATCTTGCTAAAGCTTCCTACCAATTGTTCCAGCCAATCCCTAAAAGCACACATCCAGCTGCTTCAACCCACGCTTGCTTGTATGCTTTCTCGTAACAATAGGCCATACTCCATTATTAAGCTTAAACCCTTCTCTTCTCTTCTCTTGCTAAGCATATTTTTCTGCAGTCTTAAGGTCTATCTTAGGCAAAGGTAAAAAGTCAAACTCTTGTTTCACGCGCTTGCTTGCTGTAACATTGCATCTTCTCTTCTTTCAGGCTTTGCAGCTGCAGCTAGCTCTAAGTTCTCTGCTCTTTCTGTGTTCTGAGGCCTGCTTTCACAGCACGTGAAAGCCTTCGTACCTTCACTCTTTCCCATAGAAGAGCAAGACTTCATTGGCCAGGAGGTGTCCAAAGATCAAGCAAAGAGAACACCCTTGGTGCAGTCCAGCTGGGAAGATGACAGCGAGCAAGACGTGGTGCTGGACTGGGTACAGCAAGCCATCCCGAGCCTGTGGCTCCTGACCTTGCTGCAGAATGACGACGAGTGGGACGAAGTGAGCGTCCTGGAGCTGTGCGAGGAAGGAGAAGAGGCCAGGCAGCAAAGACTGGCAGCTCTCGCACAAGACAGATGCCCCGTGCCCGTCCCTCGGGAGGCTTGGGTTGAGCCCCAGGCACTTAGTGAGGAGCAAGACTCCAGTGGCCAGGAGGTGTCTGAAGGCA
>WAAE01022584.1:0-43929 GCA_013400495.1 Nicator chloris
TGCTTTCAAACCAGCACACTTACTCACTTTTTCTGACACTTGTGGGAGCTCAGTCCTCATCAATCTGCTGCTAATTGTTTTTGAAAGAGGTGGCTGATCATGCTTCTGACCTTTCTGGATGCTTCTGATGTTCTGAGGTTTCGATTGGATATTAGGAAACATTTCTTCACTGAAAGCATTGCCCAGCCCTGGCACAGTCTGCCCAGGGAAGTGGTGGAATCACCATTCCTGGATGTATTTAAAAGTTGTGTAGATGTGGCACTTGGAAACATGGTTTAGTACTGGGTTTTTCTGGACTCAATCTTAGAGGTCTTTTTCCAGCCTAAACAATTCAAATATTCTATGTTGCCAAAGGAAAGGATTCCAGTCCCTCCAAAGAACAAGCCAAAGGACAAGATAAGGCATCTCAGGTCCAAAACACAGCTTAGCCCAAATCACCAGCTGCACTGGGGGTGCACTGGGAGTAGGTCCTTATCTGCATCTGCAGGAGCAGGCAGGCCTCCAGTGGTGGGTGGCAGGGCCTGGGAACATTTGTGTGTTGAAAAAGACTTTTGTGAGAAACTGCATTTCACCTTCTTGAAATCTCAAGCCCTTGTGTTCAGCTGGCTTTCCATAGACATACCCGGTCTCCAGCTTGAAGGAATAAAAGCGCCTACTCCATGACTCTGGGGAGGCTGCAAAGTGAGGATCTGGATATACGGGTGTGCATGCACATGTCTTCAGTAAGGTGCATTTGCTGTAGGCAAAAATTACGCCATTGTTTGCAGTTATGGCTTCCTTCCTGCTAGACCTCCCTTTTTTGTCTTCTGACTTCACCAAAATTCCTACTTTGGCTGTAGTTTTCCCTTGTTGCTGCTATTTTCCATTGTTTCTTTCTTGCCCTGGGCTTAGTTTGTTTCTGTGAAGTTACAGTACAAGAAGCCTAGATGGTTTTGACTAAGTTTAGAAGGGAACTGATGTTTTGCCTTAAATTTCTGTCTGAAATAATTTTTCATTATTTGAACACTTCCGTGTTCTGAAAGGCAGCATGGAAATTTGTCTGGAAGATGAACATGGAGTAAAGGGTATGCTTTTTTGCCTTCAGGAAGTACCCAAATGATTCTGTTAAGTTATAGGTCTGAAAATGCTTTTGCACATCCTTGTGGGAGAGGAGAGGGTAGACATTGGCAGAAACCGGCCTTTGGAAGTGGTATTTCCTCTAAGGGAAAGGGGCTGGGAGCAATTGTATGGAATAATGAGAATGAGACAGATGAGCAGATGGAGAAGCAAGGATAAGGCATGTGGGAAGGAGGTTGAATGAAGCCTATGTGGCAACATATAAACAAGATAATCACTTAGAAGGACTGCTGCCTAAAATTTGCCACAACACACAGACATTTGCAACCTCTGCATTTCTGTATGGCCAGCCAGAAGCCGTGTAATTTGTTGCCAAAGTTGTTCCCTGTCCTAGTTCACAGGAAGTTAACAGCTTCCAAATTGTGCCAGGATCTCAAGTGGTTAAGACCTGCTTGATGTGGAGGTTTTTAGCAGAAATACCAATCCTGATGTGAATGGAAATGCCCAGCTGAAGACAACAGAAAAAGAGCTGATGAAGGGTTAAAAGAGTGGCATGTATTAATTGCTGCAGAACCGTGACATGTGTTTCAGTCAAATAAATAACAAGAGGACAAAACCCAAACTGGAGCCTTAGAGACAAGGTGACAAGATGATGACCCACAGTAGAGAAACTGTGAAATGCCCAGATAAGAGTAACAAAATACTTGGTTTTCCCTGAAACTCTTGAAGAGTGGGACACAAGATCATCACATCTACTGCTGAAATGTATAAAAGATGCATACAGAAATGAGGAAGAGCCCATCCCAGAGATGCAGTGGAGTGATGGTGCTATCCTATATGCTTCCTGCTGTACTTGGCTGATCCTGAGCAGATTGATGCATACAGTTCTGTGCATGTGAGTATGTTGATGGGAGAGTGGGAGTGGGTAGGACCAACTTACTGGAATCTTTTTAATAGAAAATCACCTTCCCTACCTCTAAGGTCTTGTCATGAGTTTTTTTCCACTAATTTCCCACAGTAATGAGACTAAATGTTCTAGTTCTGCTAATAGTTCATGTAGGAGGTGATATATATCCATATTATTTATGTAAAAAATCATACGTTTTATGTAAACCCCAGTTGCATTTAAAAAATACCTAGATAATTAGATTGCAAAGTTGCTATGTTAAAGGAGTATTCCTACTAAAGTAAGGTACTCAGCTGCTGTGAATGGTTCAATCTTCATACTGCCCTCCTGTAGGAAAGCTGCTGCCATCCAAATGTTTCTCATTTTCTAAATGCTCAGCTTGAGAGATGCATTGAATGCGGCTAATTATAGATGACACTACTGTATTGAAGCATATAAAGTGCCACAAAAAAAGCACCATAAAAAAATCAGGCCACCTGAGTTGCCTCTCAAGCAGGCTTTCTGCATGAGAGGTTCTGGCTGACCTGGATGCTGCAGCTATAAATGAAGGCAGCTCCCTGCTCCCACAGAAGTAAGAAAAACTTGTGCTCTAACCATCGTCCAGGTGCCTTTCCTTCCTTCCTATCTGTCTCTGTTCCTGGCCTTGCTGGTCGCCATGTGAGCTCTGCAAAACAGCCACCTGTACCCACTGAGGGCTTAGAGACAATTCCACTCCTGTCAATGCAAGGGGCTGGCTTTTGCTTTTCTCATGGAATTGTGGCGAGAGAAACAATTAAATGCTTGTGAAGCATCCCCGGCTGATAGTGATCCTATCCAGGAGGTATCCAGGAGAATAATATGTCTGTGTTCTTAAAATCAATAAGGATAGAGAAGTGACACTGAGCAAACAGAGTGCTGAATGAATGCTCTTGGTTTTGTCATTCCTTCAGTGATGGAGGAGGACATGGCAGAGTCCTGTGAGCAACAGAAACGCCATGGGATTGAATAAAATAACCTTTTATGCAATTAAGAAGTTTATAAATTGAAGATATCCAGCCATATAAATGTGTCTTTGTTCATTGCTGATCAGCTCTGCTGTTTTCCTCATCTCTTCACAGCTGTTGGGGGTTAGATTTGTTTCTTTTTTTTTAATGTAGAATTTTTCCCCTGGGTTACCAGGAAACTAAATATGGATACTTATGGGTGCTCTGGCAAAACAAAAGACGTAGCCAAGCTGGGAGGGAAGGATATGCGTGGGTGTTGGAGGCAGGGGGAATCACCGGGCTGAATAGCAGGAGTTCGTCTCTGGCCGTCCGCAAGGACAGACAAGAGGCTACTTTTTGGCTTGCTGCGAGAGGGCCAGTCACCGCCAATTCCAGCCTAGGGAAGCAGGGTGTCGTCTGCCCCAGTGCCCCTGGGACCCTGCAGCTCATCTCTCCCTCCTGCCGGTCCTGCCCCACTGCCACCGCTCCGTTTCATCAGCGCTGCTTCTTTTCCTCCTGCTGTGGTGTGGCCCCACACCACCACCCTGTTTCTGCAGAGACACCTCACCGTTCCAGCTAACAGCGCAGAACTTCTGACTCCGTCTCATCCACTGGCCAGAATCTGTTCCAACCCAATTCTTCAGGAAAAGAACCCTGAGATCAAAATTCCCTGGCCTCTGTGAAGCAGAGCTGTTTGAGGCTCCTGGTTTGTTTTTGTTTCTTTTTTTGTTAATGCAGTAATAGTTGTTGTTTGTTTGTTTAGTTTTGTTATATATATATACACATACATAAATCAGTAAAGGACTGCTATTCCTATGCTCAATATCTTTGCCTGAGAGCTCCCTTAATTGTCAAAATTGCGATAATTTGGAGGGAAGGGAGTTTGATTCATACATTCCAAGGGGGCTTCGCTCTTCCCCCATCAGACACCTGTCTTTCAAACCACGACAACAGCCATCGTGTTGGAAGGGGTAGGTTGTGCAGATGAGTTTCTGAATCCTTGTGCCTTCCTGCTGCCACACTCTTGATCTGATGCTGTGGATGCTGTCTGCCAGACATTGGACACTGCTGCAGGCCAGACTCTTGGGCTGCCTTTGAAGAAAGTGAACTTACCAGTCCTTAACCAGTAAGTGAGAACATCTGGGGATGATAGTTTTTATTACTTCTTAGAAGTTCAGTTTAGAGAAAGAGCTGCATTGTCTTTTACCCTCTTTCTCTCGCAAGAGTTGGCAGGGTTTAGTTTGAGTTATTTACATGTTTGCAATAGTGTCCTTATTCTAGAGTTCAATTAAAATATTTGGAGATCAGTCAATGATTTTTAGCATGGCAGCTTAAAGTCTGGTTGAAAAGACAAGGGTAGTGAGTTCCTTACTCTTCTTGCTCCCTCAAACGTAGGGATATTTCCCTGCTGCTAAAGAGTGGATCTGTTCTGCTCTCCAACAATAAAAAGCAGATTATTTTCCTTCTTAAAATACCCAAAGGGGATTGCTAACACAGATCTTCTTCACTGTGTGCCCATCCTAATATGCACAGCCACATCCCATCCCTTCTAGCAGCAAGGAAAGTCAAATCCCTGGCATTGTGGGCACCCAGATTAGCCCACTGCAGGATTAGGATGCTTGAGTTGTTGTTAGAAGATTAGTATATTTGGTTGTCAACACTTGCTGAACTTGGCCTTAAAATTATTTCCAAAGAGGCCACTGACTCATGGGTGCCAGTTTGTCCAGCAGACTGGGAAAGCCTGGAGTTCAAGCAAGTGGCTAAAAGGATTAAACTGGAGCACTGAGTGTGCAGAATATTTTACAAAAGGCTCTGGCAGACTGATCATAATATCTGAGCTCCTGCCTTGCCATGGTGGTGTTTCTGGGGCTTGGCTTTCTACAGTTTCCTGCTGATGACAGTGTGTACCATTGGGTGGGTGAGCTGCCCACAGATGAACTTTTCTCAGTTCCTGCACAGTGCAAAATTAGTTTATTTTGAGGACAGAGCCTCCACAGGGGCACCTCTAGGTAGAAAGGAATTGGCTTTCACTTTCTGTTCTGGTACTCAAACTGTCTGTGCTCATAAAGTTTTATTTCAGCTACTAGCAGGAGGATTCATGTTGAGGATTTTCCTAAAATATAGGACCTTCCTGTTGTCATCAGGGCATTAATACCGGCACAAAGTCTGTTCATGCTAGCTCATCACCTTGTAAATGCTTACATGGCTTTCCAGTGCGTGGGGGAGTGGCAGTGGAGCTGTAGTCCCAGTGCAACCAGTTCTGCTCTGGTGTGTGCACTGGTGTCTGACGTGCCCTGCTCCTGGTGGAGCACATCTTGGTGCTGCAGAGTGTGCTTGAGGAGGGATGGGCATGGTAGATCTCTCCTTCTTGAAAAGCAGCTTTTTTTCTTATTTGTTTTCTTCTTCTGTTAAAACAAATGAGGGCTCTAAAGAGTCTAAAGATAGACCCTTTAAAGATTTTTGGTAATACAGGAGGAGCCTGTATTTCCCTCTGTTTATCAGTGGAAAACTGCCCTGATGGTAAAATAACTGTTAGTTGGAAACTGTTTATCGTGAGCCAGATGAATATGAACTTACATTTGATTCAAAGCAACTTGTCTTGAAAAGTACTCACCACTGTTTGTGTCATGGAATTGGTTCCAGTGATTTCATCCAGCAGTGTATCTGGATTTCAAGACACATCCGCTTGTAAAAATGGATTGTACCATATTTCTCTTTGTGCATACAAACATTATCAGCCATTTCTTTCTGAATTTCTTGTCTGAAATTAATATAATTGCATTTGCTACTCCTCTGACAATATAATTTTATTTCCTCAACAAGCCAGCAAAGATATTCAAACCCATGTTGAAGAAATAAGCCTAAAAGTTCTCTCAGAGAAGATACACTATAGAAAGGTAGGGCTTTTCCATAAAAGCTTCCTTTGAGTTTAACTCTAGTATCTTAAACCTATAGCTGTCCTGAGCATTCCCACTTTTGGGAATGCTGTGCAGCCTAGTGAAGCAAGAAACGTTTAATTTTAATAACTTTATAAGCACTAAGTACATTACTCTGTATTTTACGAATGTACTTGAGGGGGTTTTTGTAGAGCTGCATGATAAAATAATTTTGAATATTTTATCCAAGGCCTGTGTTGTGATTTATTCTGAAAAAACCAAAGCCTTCTGAAACCCAGAATATGGGTTTAAGTTTCTGCCTGGATTACAGAATGTGGCCAGAGGACAAGGCCACCACTGTGATGGCATTTCTTCCAATTGTCTCACTGCAACAAGAGATGCATTGTGGAATAACCAGCAAGAACATGGGACAGCAGGGTATGTGTGTGGTGGGAGCTGGGTGTATTTTGGTTTTCCACTTGTCCAAAGTTTCCTGCATGCAGAACTTTCCTGAGATTTAGGTTAGCATGGACCTGGCTGACCAGCTGTGCCTAACAGCACAGTCTGTGCTGTTAGTGGTCTAGTGATAAAGTGGTCTGTATTCAGTGAAGAATTTCAGGCCACCCTTTTGTTGGATGAAAATGCAATGTCTGACATCATGCTGAGGTAATTTTGACTATCTGATGAGTAAAGACATATATATGCCTATACACACTAAATATATATAAGAGGGCCAGAAATAGGACGTGGTCCATTGTGGAAAAACGTGCGTTGTAGATTTTAATCTACTAGGAGGAGAGCCCATATAGTGTTTGTAATTGTTCTGCTTGTATTTCAGCCCATGCTTGCTGCAACAAGTGCATATAAACTTGTGACTTGAAGGCAGTTTCTAGGACATGGGCAGAGTCGCTGTGTACATATCTATTTCACTTTTTCACAAAGTGGAAAAAGGAGAAGAAAATGCCAATGCCACCATGGTGTGAGCTCAGGCCCTTGTCTTCTTCAAGGAACATGCTATGCACAAGCAGCTCAAGCAGCTCTTGTTTTTGTTCCATGTGTAGAGCACAACATGTTACCTGGCTAATAAGAAATAATCATACTTAAACCACTGGTTTCCACATCAGAATACCTCCAAAGGGTGGACCTCAGAATGCCTTCAAAGGGTGGACCTAACACCTACACTGGTCTTTCAGGTCCCTTCCAATTCAAACCATTTTTATCTCCATCTTCCCCAAAGCCCAAATCCAGTCTGTTTCTCCAGCACCCCCTGCCAGCATCTCCCACTCAGGAGTGCTAAGATTTTGAGATGCAATATTTTGCATTAAGTGCTCAGTTTCCCTCCTCCTGGCAGGGGGGGGAAGGACAAAGCAGGCAAGAACTGAGAGCATGCAATCAATAGCTTCTGTCTACCAACAAGTTAGGAACATGCAATGTTATCCGATATGTCTGGCTGTTATAAAAGGTTTGGTTAAGTAATCACATTTCTCTTGCATAAGTGCTTGTTTTTGGGAGGCTTTAGGCAACTGGAGGCTGCAGCAGCACACAGACAAAAAGCATGTCTAACTTTTGTATGTTTTTATTTTTCTTTTAATAATAAGTGATTATTAATCTGCTGAGAGTTGTATGAAATCTCTTTAGATAAGGTTAGGAGGCAGAGATTCACCAGCACTGCTTGTAGCTGCACCACAGCTGTAAAACACTGCCATAAACCCTGTGTGGATTCCTGTGAGTAATATTTCTGATTCTTCTAATGGGTGTTTGTGACTGAAGACTGCAGGCAGGAAATGTTGCAGACATTTATTGCAAGCAGTGAGTTAGAGGGAGGCAGTAGGTGAGCAACATTAGTGAAATTATTGACCTGTTAAATAAGGCTTTCCTCCTGGACTTCCATAAGCAAACATGTGTTTCTCTGAAGCTGTGCAATCAAGGTTCTTCCAAGTATGCTAATGAAAAAGAAATGTGATGCTGAAATCAACTACAGCACTATGGGAGGACAGAGTTTTGGCCTGACAGGGAGATCACAGGATTATCTAGTCCCGTGTACTGGTTTGGACCAGGCAAATGTCCTATTCTTATATTCTTTCCTTGATCATTGACAAGTGTACAGTAATATTTTTCTCCTACATTTTCATGGCTTTCAGAAATTTGCACATCAGTTATTTCCTGAGCTAGAAACAATATCTCTAATAGTACAATACAATAGTACAACACAATAGTAAAATAGTGAATTTTAATTTTCAGAAGTTGCTAATCCAGTGTATCTGTTGAAGGCAACATGTTATTCTGTGATTTGACTGACATAAATCTAGTTGGGATTTCATATCTTGCATTCTTCCACATAGGATTTTAATTTTTATTTTTTAAAAGAGGGGTTTTTTTCTGTTAAGAAAAAGGGGAAAACATGTTTGGATTCGTAGAAAACAGAATTTCCCTTCCCACGTCCTTATGACGTGTCTGGACACACCATGTTCTGTGAACAAAGCCTGGAACTATAAAACAATTCACTGAAGTGGGAACTGGAATTTATTGTTCAAGACTGAACAACGTGAAACAACTCAGTTGTTACTCCTGCCAACCCTGGCAAGCATTGAAGTGCCACTGTAGAGAGAAAGCAGCTCAAGTGCTAAGCTGTGAGGAGAAATAAAGCTGTTGCCTATAGTTGAGTGTGTGTGTGCTTACTCTTAGAGGTGGCACTGACCTTTTCTGGGATAGAATAAATGCTCAGCTAATGGAAATCACTTGGCAAAGCTCAAGTCACTACTTACTAACCTTGAAAATTGTAGAATGTGGATTTTATAGTCTATAAAGTTCTTGAGATGTGCTAAAGCATTTAAAGCTTATTTGCAGCCAGTAGATGAGGAGGTAGTGCCACCATGAAAGGAAGTTAATTTGTCAAAGTTATAGGATTAGAGAGGTAAATGTGAGAAGTTATGTTGAACTAGAAGGCACTTGGCTGCAAAGCAAAGACTTCAACATTTTCATATTTGCTTCCTAGAGTGGGCAAAATTGATAAGCCTGTTTGCTTCAGTAAAACTGCAAAAGCGATGCCAGATAAGCTAATTTTGTGGGCTAATTATTTAGGCCTTTGTGAAAACCTTTAGGCAAACCTAAGTAATGGCTCTTGCAATGGAGGGTGGCAGGGCAGGCAGCTCTACCAAAGCTTCCCATTTCCATTCTGCAACCTCACAAAATCTCTTCAAATGGAGGTGATCCTAGCCCATGCAAAGGCCTCTTTAGTTCTAATGAAAACTCCACAAATAAAAGTTGGCAGTTAAGATTTCTGAATTTACATTATTTCTGAAATGGTCTCTTGGATGTGGAACAAATCCAGGCTTCCTTTACGATAAGCCAACAATATCTCTAATGTGTTTCACAGTAAGATGGATGCTCTACATAAGTTGAAGATTTTGGTGATGTTTCTGTCTCTGGCTACTTTTACAGTCATGGTGATAATGAATGCTGGAAATGCCACTGGGACTTTCAAAGGTAACGCAAGCAAATTTTCTTTGTTCAGAGGTGGATTTCATGCTTTATATCATGCAATGATACAAGGTGGTTTAGATAGGATAGATGTGTTTGCTCCCTCATCAGCTCTCCAAATACACCTTGTTCTGTGAAAGGTGGAAGTAGCTGGTGCATCCTCCAGGTGTTACAGCCAAATGCCTGAACCCTATCCAGTCCCTTGAAATCCAAGTAAATGTCCCCACTGAACCTGGATCTAGTGGTGGTTAAAAGGCAGTCTTTGCATACGCTTGTATCCCTGGTGGAAGATGTACAGGTTGCTGCTGTGGGTTTGTAGATGACAGTGGTGCTGCTTTTGATCACTGTCTGGCTGAATCTGCCAGGAACTGCCATCATGCTATCTTCTGGATTACACAGACAGCTGTTTTTTCTGGTTCTGTGTAAGAGGGAAGATGTGCAGTGCTCCCAATGAGGGACAGTGATCACATAATGGATGTCTAAACCAACTGCAGTACATGGCTGGTTTGCACCAAGGGCAAGCTCTCATCATCCTTGAACCCACTGAAGTAGGGAGGAAGACTGAAGGCTGAGGAAAATCAGCAGTCTTTCCCCATCCTCTGGGTGTAATAACACTTTTGCCTGCAATAACATTCACCAACACAGATCTGTTCAGGACAACCCCTGGAAACATCTCGGCCAAGTACAGCACTGATTTCACACCAGCTGGCTGGACTTTCCTCATCTGGAATGTCATCTACACCTGGCAGCTTGCGTGGCTTCTCTACGCCTTGTCAGGGATCTGTCGAAGGTATTTTCCCTATTTACTGTTTACAGTAGGAATGAGAAGGGACAGTGACTCTTCCCTTTTGGAGTAGCTCAGTCTCTTACCTACCTTTCAGGAGTTTCTAGCAAGAGCAAACCCATTGCCATTTATCTTGACTTGACATGTTGAAGCTCTGTGGCTGGAGCATTTCTTATGTCCAGCATCCAAAGCTGGGAAGCAGTTTGGAGTTGTACATGAACTCCACTGAAGTGTGGACAGGTATCAAAGTGTGAACTCCTCTATGACGCCTTGTTTCTAGTGATGCAGGGGATCTGACAGATTTATCCAGTACCTGCACTTACCCACTGCTAGAGGCTGAGAATCCACAGGGGCAAAATTAATGGATTACGGAGCTAATGCTTTGAGTTTTCTTTCTGCTAGAGATCAAACAACCAGCACTGGGGAGTCTCTTGGTTTGTTGAACTGGACTGGAAAGTTTTCCTGGGGCTATGAGATCAATAACTGCCTGATAGAGATAGCCACAGGTATAACTGTATTGTATCAGAGAAGGACACAGAGGAGAAATAGTCTGATTTAAGGCAAAATGTTTAATTCCAATGTAAAGTCCCTCCTAATACAAGGAAAATGAGGCCAGAAAGGTTGGTTTGGTCAATCCAGGCATTGTTTTCCTTTCTCCATACCCACTTTTTCCTGGCAGGAATGAACTTGGATATGTCTTCATGAAGCCAGACTTGCTGCCAATACCTTTTCACGTGGCATGGTGTCTGAATAATGGCCTCAATGTTGGATGGCTCTTTCTGTGGGACCAAGAGTAAGTCATCTTCTGTTATAAATACTTTCTAGTGCTCTTGATGGGATTGCCCTAGTACTCTTTTTTTATCTCTGTTTTTTGGTTTTTTTCCCTCTGTTTGTGAACTCTTAATCACACCTGTAAAACTCTATGCCAAGCTTTGACAAAATGTAGCCTTCATAAAAGTTTGGGGGTTTTGCATTATGTTGTCATCTTGCCCATGAGACAGATTGGTCACTGAAGTCTAAGATCTCCTCAGAGCTGCTGTTCTACATTTTTACCTCCACAGGTAAGACAGGAGCCCTGTCTCTCTTCAGTAATGCAGTTAAGCTCCTTGCCTTGGATAGTTTCCATTATGATGGTCACATTAAGGGCTTATGAGAGCACCACTGTCAAGAGGTGAAGAAATCACTTGCAATCAGGAAAACAACTTCATGGTTAACAGAGTAAAACAGCAACAGCAATATGTCAAAATGAGGGCTATGTATGGTGATTATCTTTATTAAAAGCTGATCGACTTAAAGCCAGTAAAGGCCAAACACTAAAGCTACAAATTAGGGCATTGTGACACCACTGAGAAAAATGTGATGTCTATTGTGTGGTGTCTATTGTGTGTGTTCTTTGTCCTAGATATGTCCTTCCAGCCCTGATGTTCCTGGCAGTCCTCTTTCTTACCACATGTGCCTCCCTGTTTGTTTCCCACCGAGCCTTGAGCATCGATTCCTCATGGTTTGTGAAGGGTCACAAAGCTGAGCTCTGGCTCATCCGCTTTCTGGTAGGTGGTTTTGACAAGCTATGCTGTGGGTAAATGGTAAAAAAACCCAACCTCTGTGTACTGTTGGAGGTATCAGAGTGAAAGATCCAGTGGCAGAACATAGCTAAGGAAAGATTTCTGCCCTGCACAGAAAAGTTCCTTGCAACCCTTCTGGAAAGGCATCTGCATCTCTTGGCACAAACTGGGAGTGGGCTCTGCTCTTTGCACTTTCTGAAACACCAGTATAACACACTGCTGGGCTGGATTTTTGAAGTCCCTCGGGAGTCCAAGGCTTCACCTTTTCTCTGTGTTGAGGGAATTTTCCTGCTGCTAGGTCCAGAAGGCTGGCTTAACTGCACCGGCGCATATGGGTCACCGAAGACAAACAGACAGTACCTGTGTGTCACTGTTGTCCTCTTGCTGTGCTGCATGGCAGGTGCAGAACAGGCTGGCACTGTATGTGACATGGACCAGCATTGCCACACTGCTGAACTTCGCCATCGTGCTGATCTACAAGTGGAATGTGCCCAATGAGAAAGCAACCACTGCTTCCCTGAGCATCCTGGCTCTCAGCCTGGTGATATGGTAAGTGACCCCAAGGGTCCCCACCGAGCCTCAGAAACTGCTTCCACCTCTCACCAATGGTGACCCTCTTCTCCAATTCACTCATCACTTGTTCCTCTCCAAACACTGAGTACAAAGGCCTCTGTTATAATTCATGGCAGACGAACTGGGAGTCTGGGCAGAGCTTTTATCCCCTGACCTCAGCAATGCCAATAAGCATTGTGGGCCAGGAACATGTTCTTGTGACTTGCATGAGACCAACCTGCCTTAGGTTTACAGATGAGGGTGTGATACAGATACCATATGAAACACGGCTTCCCCCCCCACCCCCAAACTTACCTTAAATAAATTATTTATTAATTTTTTGAATATTAGTAAATTAAAAATTTTGCACTCTTGTCCCAGCCGGCCCACAAACCCCCCCATTGTCTATCTAGTTTCTTTATTAGGGAATGGAAAAATATACAGAGAAAATTCTTACTTTGGTCACTCTTTTTCTTCACAGGTTTCATCTAGAAAACTACCTTCTTAACAAGTATGTCTGCTATAATCTCACAGTCTACCCAGTGGTCATAGCAACTCTGACTGGCAGTGCATGCAGAAACAGCTCAATTTCATCCTCACAGACCAATGACATTTTTATAGGTGAATCTTTCTAACTCCTGTAAAAGAAGGCCAGTAAACACTTCACATCCTTCCTCTGTATTGAGGGCAGAGAGACTTGCCACCTGATAAGCATTGTTTGTTAAAAGTAGAGCTAGAGAAGTATTTGAAGGTATTTATTTTGCTAAGGAAAGAGCAGATCAGAAATCATTGCCCATGAGCCTTGGGGCTGAACCTAAACCTTGTGTTGTCTCAAGTTCACTTCACAGTGCAAACCCCTGCACATGCTGCTCTCCTATGCAGAGCTCAGGCTAGTCTTAACAAGTCTTTCTGGGATCATCTGGTTGCTGCCAGCCACTGTAGCAGAGTTGAGTGTAGTCATCCGTGTTAAAAGGGTTTAAGCTGTCCAAATTCTGTACAATCACAGTCTGGCAGAAGCTGTACTATTATGAGCAGTTTTATGCTGGCGTGAAAGGGACTGAGCTGTGTGAATTTGGAATCCTGCTGAAACAGTTTGAGATGCCTATTCCCACCACGAGGTCAGCAGAAGGGAGCATGTTCCCACCCTTCAGCCTTCCCACTGCCACATACCAGTGGCTAAAGCTAAATTCTGGACTGGCATCACCACTGGAGCTGCTACAGTACAGTTCCCTTTGCTTTAAGTGTAGCTGGAGCCTGGCCATGGCTGAAAGCACCCAGCAGGACTTGGCAAAGCTTGTCTGCCACAGACATGGGGGCACTGGAGGCTCATCTTCTGATGGTTGTGGCCACCAAGAATGTGGAAATATTTGTGGTGTCTGGCAGGCAGCTCTGTTCCTGCAGTAGGTACATTTCTTACCAGCAAAACTTCATTCTTAGCAGTTCAGTTTGTTTGGGTGGTAGGATGAGAATGTGCTTTTCCCAAACTAGTACATGTTTCTTTATATAGTTCAACTATTCTTGGAGTATTTTGTTAATGTAATGTATTTTAACTCCCATGTCCAGGAAGCCTCCCCCTTTTTAGACATTCCTTGACCTGGAAGCATTGGGCAAGTTTCACTGTATAGCAGTAAAACTCATGAGAGATACAACTCTGGGGGTAATGGATCCTGTACAGGTGATTGTGGGTTTTGTCTCTTTCCCTGAATACCCCCTGTTCTGGGAGCTAAAATATGACAGGATGCACTGTCTTTTTTTATGCTCTAGCATGCTTCTGTGTTTTTTCCCCAGTTGTTCTGCTGGCACTGACATGCTTAATCTTTGCTGTTCGGCTGGGACTAGTCACATGCAGACACTGGAAGAGACCACTGGAAACATCAGAATCCCGAGGTCCATCCCGAGGCACAGTGGCCTGAGACCTCTGGCACGTTGTGGCCAATACTTGAAAGGGAGAAGAAAAGAATTGGGCATGTGCTGGTCTTTCCTTCCTGTATCTATTTCCTTGTGCTTTTCTCTCTTATTCTCCATTCCAAATGCAGATGTCTTGTGTCTGCAAATGTGTCTTGCTCTCACATTCTCTCGGATCAGCTACACACAACCCTGTGTTGAATTCCTCTGGTTCTGCCCTGGAAAAGTTCAGGAAAAGGTCCTGAGCAGCCCTGTGCACCTTCGTGATGCCTGGGCTGTGGCTCTCTTCTCCTGCCAGTGCAAGGAGGGCTGCCAGCAGGCACCCAGCAGGCTTGCACACACAGTTGTTCTTGTTCTTTCCTAGGTAGCTCACTTTCTTTGAAGTGCAGATCTAAGTGAACTGTCCCTGGGATTCCAGGGGAGCAGTGGGAGGTCTGTCATTCCCTTGGCCATCAGTCCTGAGCATCCTCAAGCCCTGAGGCTGTCAGCAGATCTCCTGCGGGCAGCCACTGCTCCTTTTCCTGCTTCTCTTCAGCATGACAGAAACAGATACTACAATTTGATATCAACCTTTGCAGTGTCAGCTCTGATGTTTGATATTCAAGGGGGCAGGGGGAGTGACTGAAGATTTCTGACACAAATGCGCTGCCTTTCCCTGAGCAGTACGCAGATTGGGCTGGCTGGATGTCTCTCACTGGGGGAGAGTGTAGTAGTTTGTGGCTACTCTGGAAGGAGGTTAGATGTACAGATGAGCTGGTACCTGATCTGGGGTGCAGCCTGACACTTCAAAGGAAGCCTGTTCAAAAAAAAAGAAGAGAAATTAAACTGGTAGAGCGAGTTCATCCTGGATCAGTGGTTTCTCATGTGGCTTCACCACTTCTGAGTTGGGATTAGGAAGCCTAACACTGGATTGACTGAATTTTTGGACCACTGCCTCTCCTTCCTGTGCCTATTGGGAGTTGGTGGTGCCTCACAGGTGTCTGGGAAGTCTTTGCACTGTTGAGCATCTTGCAGTACTATTAACAAAGCTAAATTCTAAAATAACATGCTATTGTTTACATTTAGCAAAAACCAAAAGCAGTAGTGCAATGCAATTCTTCTCATCATACTGTGTGCTTTTTTAAATTTTCAAAGAAACCAGCTAATTCTACCACTGTGCCACTAACTCCGTAAATGACTTAAAGCAACTGTCCTGGCTCTCACCTCACTCATGCCCAGGGTTCCGGAGTGACTCTGGTTCCTTGCTGGGATCTCATGGATGTAGCTGCTTCCACTGATGAACAGCCTTAGAGATGAAGAGTTGGAGGATGTAGATTGCTAGGTATGATTTAAACTCCTTTGTCCAGCATGCTGTTAATTAGGTTTCTATTTTATAAGCTCTGCCTCCCAAGAGCCCAGCTAATAAATTCCCAGCAGCCTCTCTGTAAGCTGCTTTCTTTAATACAGCAGTATTAAATCCACTGGCATGGGGATTAAGGGGTCCAGGCAAGGTGAGAAGCTGCTGTGAGGTTGTGCAGCAGTTAATGCATGGGAAGGTTTTGCATCCTCCCCAGCAAGAGCACTGCAAAGGAGCTCCTGGTCCAGGGCAGCTGCACTGCTTTTCCACAGGACATTAAAAAATGCCTTCAGGAGGTTTCTTGGTGTCTGTACCTCATGTCTGTGCTGGCCAAATGACCAGAAACTACATCAAAGAATACAATTAATTATCTGGGGAGAGTTGACAGGGCTTTTGCAAAGGGAAGTCATGTCTCACAAATCTCTGAAGGGCTCAAAAAACACAGGCAAGGGTGAACTGTCTCATATTGCCACTGGCTTCTAGAGAGGCACAAAAGCTGTCATGAAAATCAAAGTCCTCTCACTGGTGATTAAAGTTGGGAAGCAGAGGGGCTGTTTCTCCAGAAAGGGAGGTTGCTGGTGCCATATGTCATAGGCTGGATAAAGTGGTCACTAAAAATTAAGGGATTGCTTCATGATGGACAGTTACTTAGGGTGGTAAAGGAGAAGGTAGACTGGGGAATTGCAAAAAGATGTTATGGAGCTGAGGGAGGACAGAAATCATTGCAGGGGTGTACCAAATGATGCTGTGCTTCACCTTGCAAGTGACATGTTTTACCTGGCCCCTGCCACTTGGGCACAAGACTTTGGGGTATTGGCAGCCATTCTCACCCAGACATTTCCACATCTGGCAGCAGTAGAGGTAAACCATATATCAGAAATGGTAGGAAAGGAGTAAAACTTAGATATACCCTCCTGCCTCTAAAGCTACTGTATACCCATATCTTGAGGGCTCTGTGCAGCTCTGGTCCTTGCACTCCCAGGAGATTATTAAGGGTTTGGGAAGAGCAATGGCATCAGGGAGTGAGATGCCTCCCTGCCCATCCGTGCTCCCCAGAGCTGAGGAGCAGCTCAGGAATGTGAGCCCCTTCCCCATGGGCACCTTGATGTGATGGCACAGGGCTGGGTGCTGCTCTTCACCCTACTCTCACCACTCCAAAATCAGCTGTGAGGGGAGACTCAAAGGCCCTTTTCTGATGAGGGGCTGCAGCAGCACCCATTTAATCTTTGCAGACTTCCCTGTGAGAAAGCCTCTGATGACTGCCCTGAAATGATAATGCTGAGTTATCCCAACCCTCATTTGGCCACCCACAAATAATTTCCTGGCCCCCAAACCCCTCTCCAAGCCGTATTTTCCCATAGCTGGTGCAGACAGAGTTTCTCACAGCTGTCCCAGCACACAAAGCTCCAGCCAGCTTTGGGAAAAATGGCTGGTTTTGCATCTGCAGCAGGAACAGGAGCCTAAAAATAAACCACCTGCCCTTTTCTCTTTCATTGGGCAGGGGGGGAAGCAGATGAAAAATAAGCATGACCCTTCCTCTTCCAGACTTGGGGATAAAGATAGCTTCAAGACCATTTTTAAAGTATTTTTTTTCTCCCTGAAATGCCTTATTCTGACTTGTCTTTCCAAAACCACCAGTACATGATTTTGCCCACAAAAGATTTTCTTTCTGCAGAGCTGCATTTCAGAAAGCTGGAAGCCTGCCAACCTTTCAGCAAAAAAAAATCAGTCCAGCCTTTTGTTTCCATGAGGGATTATAGAATTTGCGTGAATTTTACAGGATTTAAGATTTCTTGGAAACCTGGTGGCCTTGAGAATGCAAGGCCTGAAAAATTAGTTTAGTTTGTTAAAAGGTGGTTCTGAAAATGTTCATGTGCCTTGTAGCCCAGCCTGGGATGTAACCCAAATCCCCTAGATCCACAGAATGGGGCTGGCAAAGCCAGGCATGACGAGGTTCCCAGAACATGAAGGTATTCTTTGCTTTCTGATACAAAAACCGGGTTTACACTTATCCTCTACAGAGATTTCCTCTGTGGCTAAACAGGGAAATAGGGAAAAGCAGGGTGATCTATAAAACACCACTGGGTAGTCAGCTTCAGTACTATGTCTGGGGATGCGGGGGGATGTTCCCTTCCTGGTCTGGGGCCAGCTCCTGTTCAGGCAGCCTTCATCTTAGAATGACCCATCAGTTTATTACCGTTTTTCCATAGGGATGTATTTGCTGGGCTGGATATTTCTGAGGCTGCTAGACTGTTGTTTTAAGTAAAAGTTTCTGTGAAAATCTGATTCAAAAGAATGTTGTATGGGAGAAGTTGTGAGGCAAGAGAAATACACATTTGAACTGAGAAAGCAAATGTGTTAATTCAAAAGGAATTGTTTTTAAAAAATTAGGTTATAAGACCCTGGGTCAGGCTCTCATTAAAGCCCACACAGCTTCCAGAGAAAACCATGCTTCATTTCTTGCCTTAGGACTCAGCTGGCTCCTCTTCAGCCATGGTGAGCTGATGGGAGGCTGGGATCAGGGCAGCTTCCCTTTGACACCTCCCACCAGCAGCAGCTTGCTCTGGGCAGTGCTCCCCAGACCTCATCCTGCCCATAACCCTAGAACACTGCATTCCCTTATGATGCTCTTGGTTACAGAGCTCAGGCAGAGTCAAGGCAGGAGCCTCGCCTGCTGGGCTCCCAAAAACCAGAGTGCCCAGGCAGAGGAGATGTTGTGTTACAGCCTAATTTGTTCTTGGCTTAATGCTACCCTCAGGACTAATTACTTTATATTAAAGCATCCATGAAATGGAGTAATAAATAAATAAATAAAGCTGAGTCTGCTGGAGAGAAGAGCTGTTACTCCACAATGTGAAGCACCAGAAGAGAAAGCAGTATTGCTTTTGATCTGCAATTCAGAGTCAGTTTGCAAACCCATCTCCTGGCTGCATCCAGGGGCAAGGGGCACAGTGGGATACGGAGACTGTTGCTGAGATATGGACACAAGTGGAATCAGCCACAAGGGCCACCGCCAGCACCAGCAAGAGAACATGGAAACAGGAAAACACTCCCCATGTCATCTTGTCAGAGGAGCGCTTGCCTTGGAGAGGAAACACAAAGAAGGGTGTCTCTAAATGTGGCACCCCAAGCACACCAAGCCCAGCCCTCACTGGCAGAGCCTCCATTTCATTATCTGTCATGCAGAGATGAAAAAGACAAACCTCTCTGTGGAGGACTGTGGAGAACTCCAGATAAAAGCATGGAATACATACAAGGATGATTAAAGACAGCAGTGTCCTTTGCTATGCACACAGTCTAAACACACAGAGCCATCCCAGGCTCTTTGAAAACTGTTAGATATTTTCCAGCTAAATATTTATTTTATCTGCCAGGATAGCCCCATGTCAGGAGATCAGCTCACTCCCTCTGTCAAAGGCATCTCAGCAAAGACTTATGGGCTGGGGCAGGACTCATGCATGGGCTGAACATGTGGGAAAAAATGCTGGAGCAGCCCCAGGGCCTGACCCTGCTCCTGGCAGAGCTGGGACACTGCTCAGAACATGCATTGGCTGTGTGATAGTGCCATAGGCCTTCCCTGATGGAAAATTTGACTCAAACCCCTTGAATAGCTGCACAAGGATGCTGTGTTTTCTCCCTCTTCTTTGGGAAGCAAGGGTCTTGAAGGCCTTTGGCCAAGAAGCTGGTAAAATGTGATGTTTAATCAATCAAGAAAGGATGTTGCCTGCTCAGGATGGGACCAATTAGGGAGTGCTGGAAGTAACAGTGACATTAGCTGGTAACTTGGGTTGTCTCAACACTGTTCCAGTAGAAACATGAGCTTAAAAAAATTGGGCATTACTGAAAAGTATTTAGCTTAATTAAGTGGTCCATGACACATTTTTGTCCAAGGGAGTTAAAAAAAATTGTGTTTGGACCTGTGGTTGCCATTGCTTACCCTGGTGGCAATGCATATTTTGCCACCTATTTCACAGGAATAGAATAGAGGAATGTTTTGCTGTGAAATGGTCTCAGGGCTGAGAGAGGAGCACAGGGATTGAGCAAAGACATCTGAGAGATGTGTCAGACCAGCCTGGGAACCAGAGTCTGGGTTTCCTTGTCCTAATGCTTCATCTTAATCCCATTAAAAATGGCATGGTCAAAATACCTGCATGCTGTTCTTGTTTTGAGCTGTGGTCTGGGCCAAAAATGCAGCCTCCTGGGAGACCCTCTGTGTTTCCTCTTGTTTATGGGGCACCTTCTCCTCTGCAAATATGTTTTTGCCCAATCCTACTACCCCTGTCATGAGAAAGTTCCCTCCAGGAGTGGCAATGTGTTTGGTAAGAAAAGTCCCATCAGACAGAAGCTCATCACAGATGCACCTAGAGAAGACCAGAATTCAAGAGGAGACACCCACAGTGTACCTGATACCAGCAGCAAGGGCGAAGTCATGGCTTAGGGCTGCACGTGTCCTCCATCACTGCTGGAGCAGGTGGAGCTGTTCCATGAGGCATTTTTGTCTGATAGCTCCTTGATATGCAGGACAGGCCCTGCACGTCGGTCATGTCAGGCACATTCCTACCCTGATGCACCAATCCACTGTTTGGATACTTCTGACATCTCCTTGGGAAGACACTGCCCAGTCTGATTTGGGACACTGTATTTATGTATCTCTTTACATTAACACTCCATTAGGAACACCATCTCTCCAACCTGGAGCTCACCTGACCAAAAGATGATAGGAAATGATGGACATACTGTCCACATAACACTAGCCAGAGGAATGTATCCTACTCAAAATAGTAGGAAGAAAAGCTGCTAGTGTGGTTTAATGGGATGGATGGAAAACCAGGAAAAACACTGTTGTGGTTCCTCAGACAAGAACATCTTGTTCAGCCAAATGCAAAGGTGTTCCCTGAGGACACTCCTGCGGAGACAAGGAGACGGGGTGATGGCAGTTTTGTTGATGCCTGGCTGGGAAAATGTAAAGGAAGCATTTGAGAATTATCACAGCATTACCACAAAACATATGCAGGCAGGGTAGGAATGAGGTCAGGACTTCTGCAGCATCTGATCCTTTTTCCTTTTCTTCCAGCACTGGCACCACGTGGAGGTGGGGAATGTGATGCTCCTGCCCATATTCCAGGCTGAGGGCAGGGAGGATCCCTGCTGCCCTATGGGAAATTTGGACTCAGGGCTGCTACCTGACTGGGGGGTCCCCAGTGCTGGAGCTGCTCCAGCCTACAGTGGCAGTGGGGATACCGATGTCAGGCAACAGCTGCTGCCTGATGCTGCAGGAAATCCAAACCCTGCAGAGCCAGGCATGGCTGCTTGTGGATTTCTTTGCTCTCTGCAGCAAGTTTTTGAGTGCAGTATTGGGTTGCACGTTATCAGGTCGGGCAGGGAGAAGCCGGAACAAAGCAAAAAGCCATCCCCAAAATGCCCACGATACTGCCCTTTTGTGCTGCTGAGCTGTCCTGGTGACCTCACTCAGATGCTGTGTCCATGTCCCTGTGTGGGATGCCAGCCCTGCTCACCACCCCATTTTCTGCCGGAAAACCTGTCCCTGGGGCTTCTCCCGAGGGTATAAACCAGGCAGAGATGTGGACGAGTTACAAATGTGTGCTTCTTAAGCAGTCAGGAATTGCAGCCCAGGCCCTGAGGTGTGTGCCCGAAGCAATGCTCCACAAAGACTTCACTAAAACCCAGCCAAGTTTTAATCTGCTCTCTGGATACCGAGAGCAACCTGCACGTGGGCATTCACTCCCAGGTGCAGAGAGCTTGCTGCAGTCAGCTGAGATGATTTCAACTGGCATGAGGGTGCAGTGAGATGGATTTTTTTCAATATTAATGAACCCTTATATGTTTCATTCTGTTAAATGGGAGGAAGGGAGCAGCACGAGGTGTCCTGGGGCTGGCTTACACCAGCCCTCATGATACATGAAACTCAAGCTCTTGAGAGATGAACTTTAGTCCTACCAAAAAGCTCCAGTGTTAAGTTTAAAAATGCTTTGCTCCCACTCACTCAGGGGTTGCAGATGTGTTGCTGAATGGGCAGGCAACAACTTCAGCAGCTCAGCCAGCCAATGGGGCTATCCAGTGCCTGAGGGCAGGAAAACAACTCACAGCAAGACTAGGACCTGGGGCTGGCATAAAGAGAGTCCACATTAGGAAGGCTCTAGAGCATCTCTAGGATGAGACCCACTTGTGGGGTTTCCCATGATGTTGCCCCTGATGTGTCGATCAGAGAAGCCTGTGGGAAAAAAGGAGCTTCTACTTCTTGTCCTCTTCCACTGATGCTGTCCAGATGCAAAAGTGGTTGAGCCTCCTGAAAGATACAAGGCTTGGCATAAAGGGTTTGGCTTCCTCACCGGCCCCAGCAGCCTTCTAAAGGCTGTTTCCTCGTTACTCATCTCCTCACACCCCTCTATAAACCTCTTCATCTTCAAACATCTCTCAAAAGGCAAATACACTTGGTGTGAGGCAGGACTGGAGCAGCTGCCAGCACACTGCCTTCCACGGTGCTGGGATGGAGATGGTCAGGGAAATTGCTCCAACTCAGCTAGTGAAACAAGAATCTCTTTTTTCTCTTTCCCTCTTCTGACAGAATGGAAGCTCTTTTCCTCAGCCATGATGGGATCTCTTGTCTTTCAATACTGATCAATGACAAATCAAAGCAGTGCTGGGTCTTCACCTTCAGGCACAGCACCTGTTGTGAGTAGCATCTCCAGCAGACATTATCCATGCCCGGCACCAGAGCCCAGGATCTGCTCTGGGCTGAACCTGGTGGCTGGGCAAGGCTAAGTGACATCAGAGCCTGAAATTCTGATTGTTGTTCCCAAGCTTTGTTTGTTTCTCCTCTGCATGTCCAGGAAATTATTTTTTAAGAGGCCTGGACAGTGCCAAGGCTTTAAGGGAGTGCATGGAGTACGTGGCCAACCCAGAAAATATTCGAGGCCTGTTGCTCCAGAAGAAACCCCTCCCTGAAACCCTGTGAAAACAATCTCATTCCTCCGTGGGCAGCAGTGATCTAGCTTGAGATGTCTTTAAGGCTCGGCCTCCTTGTTTTGTTACACTGAAATGATTCTAACAAAGTTTGGGAGAGTGGCAGTGCCCGAAATGCCACCTCTGAGAATACACCTGGCTTCTGACTCCTGCAAATCCAATCTCTTTGCTCAAGCTTTCCCAGCCAGGGTGTGTAAAGCATTAAAGATCCTCTTGAAACCTCTTGACAGCTTTTCAAAGGAGAGGCTGTGTACGCTGAAGGCATCCATGACACAGAGTACAAGCTTCTCTGGGAGATTTGTCCTGCAAAACTGGATTTCAGGAAAGGCTTGTTGTTGAGCAATGGTTTCTGTCTTCACAACCGGGGGTTGAATAGGCTTCAAAAAGAGCAACAAATGCAAAAACACATTGGCTGACTCGGGGTCAGAGGGTCAGAGGCTTCAAGATGAGACCCCCACACACACTTTGCAAAGAAAACACGTGAGATAATCAGGCAAGAAAACCTTGAAAATCCTTTTTCCAGCCAAAGCAGCCCGTCTCTGTCCCTGAGTAGCCCTCTTGCATGGTTAGAAAGCCTCTCCACTTCCATGCTGTACATAAACACATGCCATATTCCCCATCAGAGCGTGATAAACACTCTTTTAACTCTAAGTGTGTTCATCTGTTGGCTGACAAGCGCTCCTTAAGAGCTTAGTTTGCTGAGTCCTAAAGAGGCATCGTCCTTCCCGATGCCAGGAGGGTGTGGGAGTGTGGGAGTGTGTTTGGTGCTCCCCAGAGGCAGATCTCTCACTCAGCCCACCCACAGCTTCAGCCCCCTGCAGGTCCACAAGCCCTGGCTGAGGGTTCATTTTATTTGATAGTACAACCTGCCCGAGCCCATGGGAGGACAGGGCTCCCTGGGGCTGCCACTTGGCTTTGGAAGGGGTGAAGGAGGAGGCACAAGCCCTGTGGTCTCCTGCTGTGCCCGCAGGTGCTGAAGCTTCTAGGACACTTTTGGAAGCGTTTGCCCGCAAACCGTGTGCCCGCATGGTCGAAGAGGGGAAAAGTGTCCTCCTTCAGCTAAGTCCTGGTAAGGGAAAGTTTGGACATCCTCTGCCAGGACGTGATTCCTCTGGGGGGGCAAATCAGTGCAAACAAGGACCTTCCAGGCAGGGGGAAAATGATCGTTCCTTTTGCTCCACCTGCTTAACCTCCTCTTCCTCGATGCATTTTCCACTGCATTTCAACACAACCTGGGGTTCCTCAAACCCTACTGCCCATCCTGCTTTGCCGCTGTGGAAAACATCTCCCGAACAGGAAAATATCCGTTTTAAAAATATTCCACCTGAGGCTGCAGGTGGAAACGCAGCACAAAAGAAACGGGCGTCTGGCTGTAAAAGGGATTTCTTGGGAGGGCGTAGAGCACCATCTAGTGAAGGCTAGCGAGGGGATCATAAGCCAGACTGGGGACCAGCGGTGACTGGGCTGAGACCAGCTGCGTCCTGGAATCATATAATCACAGAATTGTTTGAGTGGGAAAAGACCTGTGAGATCATCGAGTCCAGCCATTAACCCAGCACTGCCAAGCCCACCACTAAACCATGTCCCTAAGAACCACACCAACGCATTTTTTGAACACTTCCAAGGACAGTGATTCTACCAGATCCCTTAGCAGCCTGTTCCAGTGTCTGACCACCCTTTCAGTGGGGAATATTAGGTTAGTAAGACATGACTTTCCCATCAGGAGCCCTTTCTGGCTTTAACTGTAGGTACTCGCACCCTTAGGTAGGCACTGAGCAGGATCCTGCTTGTCTTCTGCCAGGGTTTGCACAAAGAATATTTGTCTCACTAGCAGAAAAAGTAGAAATTAGAAGGGAGTGCAACTTCTTGAGCTTCTTTTTCCTGCTTTCTCCTGTTCCTTCTGGAGGGAACAGGGCAGCTGGAATTTGTATGCAGACAAGAAAGAGAAGTCTTGCTCACAGCTGAGCACAGCTGAATACAGCTGAGCTGGGCATTGCTGCCATAGCTGAGCAGAGCCCTTTGTCAAAGGGCCTGGGGAGAATTTCAGGCTCCCTACACCTTCATGTGTTTGGACCTCAAATTGTTTTGTTCTAGGAAGCCTTGAAAGCACCAAAACCCTCTTTCCTGGTGCTCTTTTTTTTTTGTGTGTGTGTGACCTCCCTCTGTCTGTGACTTTGGCCTGAGAGGTGGAGAGCCAAGACCTCCCCACACAAAGGCTGTGCGATGTTGCCCACCTGCCAACCGGCCTCTGCAGCTGCTCTAATTAAATCCTCAAGGATGAGTTAACATGGCTTTCTTGTTTTAGGGATGTGTTTGAAGTGCCCCATTGCTTCGGGCAGTTCGGGCTGTAATTAAGTTACTAGCAAGGAAACTAAAAGATTTAGAAGCATCCTTCATGACAAAATATCTCAGAGGGTTATTTTGTCAAGCAGGTGTTTTAGAAAGTGAAAATGCCTTTTGGTGCCAGAGCAGTCACAAATGTCTGAGGACAAGTCCATGACAGGAAATCCCTGCCCAACACTCCCAGCCAGGAGCAGCCTGTCCTGTGATGAGCTGTCCCTTGGGTTGCTGGCTGGGTCTTCCTCCAAGGCTGCTCCTTCACAGCAGAGCTGCTCTGATGAGGAGTTCATCCTGCTATCTGTAACTGGAATCTTCCTGGTGAGACGTGTCTCCTGGTGGCAGCCCGTGCTCTGAGCTCTGTTGCCTGTCTATGCCTTCCTCGCCCAGAGGTGAGGGCCAGTTACCTTTATGCAACTCTTGGTTACAGTCCTGCTCTCACCTCAGGATATGGTGCTTGGCTCTGAATCATTCCAACCCCTCAAAAGGATCTCCAAGGCTGGATTCAGCTCTGCCTGCACCTACAAGCGCAAAGTCACTTCCAATGCCCCTCTCCCCAAATCCTGCTTGGCTGAAATAATCCGTGTAAACACCCTTGCGAGCATACTGAATATCTCATCCTGCCACGCCCCTTGGCAGAGCTGAAGACGCTCATGCTGGCTCAGGGCAGTTTGGGGATGGTCTTAAGGCCACCCCATGCAAAGCAGGACCCCAACGGAAGGATCAGCCCTGGAGCCCGTTCCGCCCCCTTCCCAAGGCCATGGTGTGGCCATTTGCTGGATGTGCAAAACCCTCTAGAGGGAGCCCCGAGCCCAGACATCCCCAGGCAAGGTCCCACCAGGTCACAAAGATGCTCTGAGCGTGTTCAGATGGAGGTTTTGGGGGCGTTTTGTTCGTTGGGTTTTTTTCCTTAAGGCTACACACTGCTTCAACAGTGTCATCGGTTGCAGCTGTGGGTTTGCTTGCTGTCTCCCAATATTTCTGCACGTTCCCATCTCCCCAGTTGCCTCCTCACCCACCTCCATCATCTGTTCCTCTTAAACCTCCCTGAAGAGGGTTGAAATCTCCTCCCATGAGGCCTCCAAGGGCACTGCACTAACAGAGGGCAGGCACTTCACTGCCCTGGTCCCAAAAGCCAACTCTGGGAAGGGAGCATTTTGGGGCAGCAGCCAACCATATTGGCATTTACAGCTCTTCACACGACAGTGCCCTGAGACACGGCTGGCTGCTTGGGAGTCCCCAGGCTCCTGTGCAAGGAGCATGACTTTGTTTCCTTACAGACAGTGCCCTGCGGGTCTCCATGGTGGCTCCATTCCCAGCCCATGCTGACAGCCAGCCCAGGGCGAGCAGGAATGGGCTTCCCACGGCAAGTTGCTGGGAAATGGCAAGGACAGGCCTTTTGCGTCTGCCTGGCAGGCTGAGCATGGTGCAAGGGACACTATGAAAACTGTCCCTCCAACCAGAGCCTGCCCTGGACCTGCTCACCCAGTCCAGCAATGGGTCATCCTGGGCCCCTTCAGCCTCTGTGCAGGAGAGGCAGGTCCCACCCAGGTGTTCAGCCAAGACCAGCTATGAGTAGTTTCTAGCAGAAGTCTCTAAGCCTTCCCCTATTTGGCATGGGTGATACAGAGGTCACAAAGGCTTCTTTAGTTGTCCCTGCTGCTTCTTGCATGGGTTTCCCCTTCTAAAAGGTGGGTACAAACAGGAGGTCCTGCAGGAGATAGTAGAACAGGTGGTATCTCAAGGATTTGTGTGTGCATATGTATAATAAAGGCACGGGCATGGGCAACTTCTTCCATTAGTCTCAAAGGGTATCCTATGGTCTGATTGCACATGGAACAGCAAAAGTCACTTGAGTTCCAAAGGTAGCTGTATCCATCCTTCTGCAGACCTTCCCAAGGGAGTATCCCACCTCTTTTGCCACCCCTCTGTCCTTCTTCTGTCACACAGATGGACCTCTGGGTCATCCATGCCCAGCAGATACACTGGCATTCCTAGGCTGTGTATCCGAGCAGCCACTAGGTGAATTGAGAAACGTAATTGAAGCTGCCTAGTGCCACTAGAGCAGCTGTGTCCCCTTGTGTTCCTGCAAGGGTTGCAATGACTCTCTTTCCCATCCTCATAACTCGCTCCTTCTCCTCAGCTACTTGCAACATCAAAGCCCTGAAGGAGATCAGGTTTAGCAGTTAGTGAAGGATTTATGCTGTGATAGGACAATCACTGCTGCCTGTAGGACTAAGTCTCATGGATATTAACCATATTGAGATCAAGGCCCTCCTGGTTCGCCTTCTTCAGCCTGGCTAGGTCTTCCTTCCTTTCCTGCCCGTACCTTTATTCATTTACAAGTCCTGTGAAGTCCCAAATAACATCTGATTTCCATCCAGTTGGACAGCAAACTTACATTTTTCTCACGGTCTCTGTGCTCTTGTGCTTTGGGTCACTGCCAGGCACTTCACATCTTTAACTTGCCTTTTTTTTTTTCTTTCAGATCACATTGCTTGGGTCCTCCCTCCCTCTTTCCTCCCAGCCTTTAAAAGAAGCAAAATAAAAATGGTTGACAAGAAGAGCCAGACTCCTTCCAGGACTTCCCACTGATGGACCTGCTCTCCTCTCTCCATGCCAAGTGGCCCAGAGATGCTTTCCTGCAGTGCCAGCAACAGCAGCTGCTCAACTTTCTACTCCAAAAGTGAGAAATGTAGCAGCGAGTGCTGATAAAAGGGGCTGCTTTCCCTCTGCCTCCCATTTTGCTCAGGGCTCTGCTGTCACTCAGGCACAAATTGCTGCCCCCAGTCACTTGCCAATGCCAGATACCCTGCACGTTACTTCTGTTTCCCAAAATTCTGAGTAACTGCTCTCATTTTGGGGGGCTAAGTGGATGTTCTTCTCCCCAGAGGTGGTGGTGTGCTGCTGCTCACCCACTTCCAGCCATCATGGGAATGCAGAGGGAATGCAACAAGTACCCTCAAACTTGCTTTCCCACTGCCCCACGGTCTTTTTGCTTTCTGCTCTGTTGGTGGCAGGGTGGGAAAGAGACAGGAGCACATCCTGGTTTCCCCCTCCCCAAACCTCTTTCTTCCAAGGCCTTCTTCCCTTTGACACCCATCTGACCAATTATGGATACAGGGATGACGCAGAGATGCTGACCCAGGCATCAAACTCCAGCATGGTAGAAACTCCTGCTGACAGCAGAGCCTTGGACCTGGCTGAGGGCAGCAGGGACCAAGGCAGTTTCCCTAAAACAGCCCAAGACCAACCAACCACAAGAGCACTTACCAGTCCCATTAGCTGCTGGTGCTCAAAGGCACCTCAGCTACGTGGGGATTGGGGATTTGCCAGTGATCCACACTGAAATGGAGTGCCATGGTGGCTTTTCTTCTGCTTGGAGACAACCTTGAGACAGAGTGAATCTGAAGTCATGGTGAAAATATCTTTCTGGATCAGATGTTTTCTGGGCTGCTGGGGCTGTGCACAACCTTCTCACATACAGGCAAGTGTGTGGAAATCTGCTCTTGTGCCAACGCTTATTTTGATCGCAGTGAACTTTGCTCCCTCTTGATTTCCTCCGCAGGAAGCAAAGTCCCTTGGGTCAAAAAGTCTCCCGGTTCTACGCAGAAGCAGCCTTGCCATGCACACTTAAATGTTTGGTTTTTTTTTTCTAGGAAAAAATGATTTCTATTTAAATTACATCATGTTTCGAATTAGAAGAAGGTGTTTTGCGTTAGCAGCTGAGCCTGGCCTCAAATTTTTAAGGGCATGATGCATCTCACCAGTCAGTGACAACTGAAGGCAAAGGCTGCTCATCCCTTTAGGTTAGGGGTTTTCTGCACCAGCTCATGGAGATGCCTATTTGAAGCCATGAAGACATGACAGAAATGTCTTTCATGTTACAAAACAGCAAAAGATGCACTTGATTTTTCTTTCAGACTGGACTAATTGGTTTCTGCGTCCCAGAGGGTGACAGGAATCTGCTGAGACAGCAGTAAGTGTGTTTTGAGGAAATTGGAAAACATCATTTTCTTATTTTCCTAGTTGACAAAACTTTGATATGTACTGGATGTATGACCTTCCCTCTCCTCCTTACCCCAAGCTGCACCCCCATGCCTGGGACAGGTTTGTGGGGTACCACCATGACACCCTTGCCCCAGCCTCTGTCTTGGTAAGTCATTCCACCACATTAAATAGACTGCTCTTGACATTTTCCTTGATTTTAGGGAGAATTGCAAAGGCAGCAGGTTTCACCCCGTTCCTAGGTTTCATCCCTCAGAACCTCCTGTGGCAGAAGTGACTCCTGTGCAAGCCTTTCAGGAGAGGTTAGGCTAACACGTGATGGTCAAAGAAGAGTTTAGGACTCTTTAGCCTGACTAATTTCTTTTACCTCCCCCTTGTGGATCAGTTTTACCTTTTTCTGCTTTGGTGCCTGCAGCTGCTGTGGGCTGAGCTTGGTGCAGAGGACTGGGTACACGAGCACTTGCCCTGGAACTGGGGGGACCTTGGTGCCTCTCTGGGTGGCTGCCTCCTGCACAGCACTTTGGGCCACACCAGTGGTGCTATTTTTATCAACTAATTTTAACACACTACCAAGAGACTCCTCTGGCTGTTTCCTGTGGAGACTGGAGGCAAGGGCAGGCTGGGTTATGGCAGGAGTGTTGCTTCCCACATGGGCAGGTCAGTACAAGGCGCCGGTGCAGCCTTGAGGTGCCAAAGCACCACGGCTTAGTAAAGTCTCTGCTCAGTTACTGGGATGCTTCAGGGAGAGGAGCCTGCCCCTTTACATCTTTTGCCTGTTATCCTCCTTTTGTGAACAGCTATGGAGTCTAGACAGGGCTGGGACCCATACAGAGAACTTTCCCTCATTTTTAGCTGTCTGGATGGAAGTCAGGAGTGGTCTGTGACTTGCCCTGCTCCTTTGCATGAGCAGGAAACTTTATTGCTTCCCTCTGTGATATCTTCACATAAAATGAGTCCTGCTAGAATGCACCAAATCCCTGTTTCAGGGGATTTGCTGCATGGGGCATCCTGCAAGCTCCCTTTTTCCTCCCCCCGCCCCCCCCCCGCCCCCATTGCATCTGCACCACATCTCTGCTCCATAGGGGCACCTGGAGGCCATGCTGTGGTTCCAGTGTGGCTGGAGCTTGGTTTGCATCTGAAACAGAAATCAGTTGTACGAGTAACAATGGAGAAGAATGTGGTGGTTTGACGTGGCCTGGGGGATGGTTCTTCCCCCAGGAAGTTTTTGGTGCGTCTGCGTGAACAAACCAGGCAGATAAAGGAGAGTTTTCAGGAACTGACCTTCCCTTTCCGTTTCTGGCCGTGAGCAGGTAACAGCGGGGCCGTGGCCTGGCCCGGGCAGGCTGGGTCCCGCGGCCCCTCTCTCAGAGGAGGGAGAGGTGGCTGGGCCGGGCCGGGCCGGGCCGGGATGGTGGAAGGCCCCCCCCTCTCTCCCTTTTCCCAGCTGGGGGAAGGGGCGGAGGGGGAACTGAGCTCGGCCGGGCTGGCACCAGAGCTGGCCAGGACGGTGGAGGGCCGGGTTTCCCGCCCCCAACCCCGCCTTTCCGNTGACTGACTGAGTGAATACTGAATTAGTAGCTGTGATCTTGTGATCCCATGAGATGTTTGAACAGAGAGAGAGAGATGAGATAAGAAGCCTTCTGTGCCAGTGAAGAAGTGACCAGACATCTCTGTTCCCTGAGATGAAGAAATCCCTTGCGTTTTGAACTGTTCATTTTTAAAATAGTACCCCAAAACAAGCTGAGAGTTGCACAATCTACAGAATTTTTTTTTGGGCAACTGTAGGTTTTGTGACATGAAGCCACTGGGAAGACTGGGGGTTTTCCTGGTGGTGGGTCTCTATCGTTGAGATGGCACAAATCTGGAGATTTTCGGGCAGCTCCAGATTCTGTGGCATTGGAAAAGAGAAGAAGTGGGGGTCACAAGAGAGGTCTCCTCTCCCACAGACAGATGTATGTATTGTTTTGTGGAAAATGAGAATGAGTAGACGGTTGGGAGGAGGGAAAGTGATTTTTAAAAAATTATTATTTTCATGGCGTTTTTTTCTTTTTCCTTTTTTTTTTCCTTGGGTGTGTGTGACTAAAATCTATCTTTGTAACTCATGGTTGAATTGCTTTGCCTTTGTTCCTGTTTGGTCAATATTTCACAGATGGGAAAATGGTTTAAACTAGAACAATTGGTAGAGAAATGTTTGGCAATAATGTCAAACCACGACAAAAAGAGAAGGAGAAGAACAGCAACAATGAGAATGAAAAGAACACAAGAGAAGGACCTGGAATGAAACAATGAAGGAACACGGCACACTTGGGTGAAGTGTGTTTTAGCCCCGATTTATCCTCCATAATTTTTATTATTGATCTTGAAAAGAAAACAGAGGAGAAGTGTGAATCTGAATTTGAGATGCTTTACAGGAGTGACCTGCTCACTGTACCTAAAAGCCTCGTTTTCATCAGCTCTCCCATGTGGATTCCCTGGTGTCCGATATGGGACAGGGTAACCCACAGCCAGAGCCATCAGCAGGGTTATTTTTAAATTTTATGACTACTCATCATTCTTTGTGAAAAAACAATGGAGTCTTATTAACAATCTTGGAGGGTTCTACCCTCTGCAGTGTCTTGCTGAAATTAGGCAAGAAGTGTCCCTACTCAATGGAGACTGCAGGACTGTGCCAGACGGTACACACCAATAAACAAATCTTAAAAATGTCACAGTCCCTCCAAGGAAAAGTAGAATAAAAGAGTCCAAAACTTTAGGGGTTTTGTGGCAGAAGTGATTTCAGCAGCATGCTAATCCCTGACATTCATTACAACTTTAAACCAGTCCTTTCAAAATAGGTCCTGTAATGATGAAACATGCTGTCAGGAAATGGCACTCACCTTGTAACGTGGCAGATGGAGATTTATATGGCAACACCTAACGATTTTAGGGTTCTGCCTAAAATGCGACTTGGTGGTAAAAATAAAAGTGTACAAGGTTTCAGCGAGTGCCGGGCTACCACTGGCAGAGCCTTGCAAACAGAGGAGATTCTGTGGTGAGCACTTGGCGACAGCACTGAGACATTGCAGCAGTAAAACCTCAAAGCACATCTCCAAAATGCAGTGTGGGACTATACACGAAAGCTTTCAGGGCTGTCCTGGGCAGGATGAGGCCGTGGCACCCTGAGGGTCTGGCATGGGGACACATGTCTCCCATTCCTAGAGTGATGTTGCAAAGAAAGGATTAAGAAAATACTTATTTTGGTTGCAGACAAACCATTAGCAACTGAAAATAAACAGGCAAGGCATCAGCTCCAACTGAGCTTCGAATAAAATGCAGAATTTGAAAAGAGTAGTTGTTTGTTTCAAGCACAACTTCGAGGACGGCAGAAAAACTTTTGATCTCCTGAGCCCCTCTGCAGTGCAGCTTTCAGTTTTAGATGTGTGTCTTGTTGGGTGCAGATTTTAATATAATTATTATCTTATATGCTTGATGAAAAAAAAAAATCTTGCTGGTCATTGCTTTGGTGCAAGACATCTGAGTGCCAGAGAGCTTGGGAGGTGATGGAGGCAGTGGTCCAGCAGCACTCAGGAAGTGAGTTTTCCTTTGAGGTATGTTGCTTCACCCCTACCTACCCTCTCGGCAGTTCCCAATGCCTTGGGAAGCTGGACCCTCCAATGAAAGGGAACCCATACACCCCCAAGGACTGATTTGCAGAGGAGGGACAAGAGGGATGGATTTTTTTCCCAAAAAACCTTTGGTTCAAAGCAATACCACTGACCATTGGAATGATTTCGAGCTCAGTTTTCTCTCCCTCCTAAATCTCTGATTTCAAAGCCTTTGGTTTTCCCTTTAAACAGACATAGATTGCTTTAAAGACAGACCAGGGTTTCCCTGCTTGGCTAATTAAAGCCCCAAAATATGTATTCATGCAATGGGCTTGTCTGGTCCTCAGTGAGCTCTGAGATAACTCTGTTGTAGCACTTTGATTGTGCCTGGACACGACTGCACCTGCTCCTGCTGCCCTGGCACCACTCCAGGCATAGAGAGAAGGCATCCAGGGAGGGAGAGAATCTCTGGCACATAAAAGGGGTCCCACCTTGGTTAAAGGGTGTGGTGGGTGCAATTCCTGCATAGTTGGTTGGTGGTTGTTGGGAAGGATAAGAGTTTGATAGGAAAAACTTTTACAGATATAGAAGCAAGTTTTGATATATAGAACAGAGAAAGATGTTGCTGAGGGCAAAGGTTGAACTCAGCTGTTTACTGGATAACTGAAAAGATAAAGGTGAAAAATAAGGTAGATAGTTGAGACAATAGGCTGCCAGATTACAGACAACAAATATGTTTTTTACCAAGTAAATGAGTCTAGGAATAACCTAAGCAAACACAAGACATATCTTTTATCAAATTTAAAGGTCTTCTACAGCAGGAGAACAGAAGAACAACTTTAGGTTTAAACTGTAATGTACTAACTCTTGTGATTGGATAGTTACTAACATTATATAGAAATTTAAAGACTGTGATAGGCTATATGCTAATGATAAAGGTATCCTGTTTTGTACTGATTGGTTGTTATGTATTAAGATGTTCAGTAAAGAAAAGTATATAATGCTTTGTAATCAAAACTGAGAGGTCTCCAGGCATACCCTTAAGCTGGTGCTGCCAGCTTTTAGGTTTTGGCTCTGCACCCATGACCTGAGAGCAATAAAGAGACATTTAATCAGAGCTGCCTGGAGGCCAATATCTCTCATTTTAGGCTCTCACAGGTGATCACCAGCCCTGGGTGAACAAAAGGGAGCTGGGGAAAGGCTCTGCTTTGGTGGATGGAGGAACAGATGATCCCCGCTGGAACGCCACCAGTCCAAGTCTGCACCATCCCTATTCCCCTTCACTTCCTACCACGCCATCTGTGCATGATTCCTGCAATTTCTACGTTCAAACAAGCCTCCTATCTCTCTACATGTTATTTTTTGGGGGTGACACCCTTGAGAAAAGGGTTCAGGGTGTGTAGCAATGCCATCTGTACCTATATGCTGAGAGCACTCAGTTTTTTACCCAGCAGGGTAGGAGACTTAAGCAGATTTGTCTTAGCTGAAAGGATAATTCATTTCGCCACAAAGAAGGTGAGTTGTGCATGCCCAAGGGGACGTGAGATCTGTAGGACCTCAGGCACAGCTCATAACCATACGTAGGAGGAGGAAATATGGATGTGATGGGAACGAGGAAGAGGGAGAGTGGCAGTGACAGGTTTTGGGGATCTGACTGGTTGATGCTGGAGGCAGAGTGAACACAATCCTGTGTTTGTGTTGATGTCATAAACACAGTCCTTCAGACAGCCATCAGCAGGGTTAGACCATGGCACCAGGGCTTTTTGGACAGGAGGCTTTATTGGGGCAAAAGTAGAGGAAGGAGGAGAGTAAACAAATAGTTGCATGAAAAGAAACGAATGGGGATAAGTTAAAAATTACCTGAGGAAGTCACCAGAAACATTGTCTGAGGGAGGTTTGAGAGTGGAAGGAAGAGGCAGAGAACCCATCACTGCTAAAGGCAGGGCTCCGGAGGAGCTGGCAGCACTGGGGGAAGCAAGCCATTGGATTAGCCCTCTACAAAATCACCTTGCACCAGGACTTGCTCTGACTGGCTGTGCTAAGGCTCCTAGTGTCCAGAGAGTTGCCTGGGTCAATACAACAAGCAAGGTCCATGGACACCTCTCTTTCCTGCTGCTCCTTGTGCCTGCAGCATTGCCCCAGTTTCCAGCCCTCAGTGGTCAATTAATGAGCCTCTGGAGGGTAATTAATTTATCAGCCCTCAAGGTTTCTCCCCTACCTGAGCTGACCTCAGTAGCAGCAAGCAGAGCACAGCTCCACATCACCTCCTCCATCTTTTCCTGCTCCACCCCAATCTGGTTTGCACTGATGCAAGAAAAGAGTTGCACAAAGTTGCTCAGAAACAGGCCCCTCCGGTTATTTCCAGCTACTCCAAAACTGTCTGAAACCCTACACCAAGACGTCCCAGTGCTGCCTTTTCCCTGTGCTCCTTTTCTTTTGTCTGTGCCTCCACCTTGCTGGCTGAGGTTTCTCCAGCACCCAACCACCCACCCAGAGCTGCTGGGAGGAGGCAGCAACCACTGCAGCCCTGAATCTCCACCCAGTACCTTCTCAGCCGGGCTGCAGCACGGGAAGGCAAGCCCTGTAGCAGCAGTGGCAGCAGGGAGGCAGCAGCAGGAGCTGCTGTACCTCCAGGAAAAATCAGCAAATTCTCTGCTGAAATGGAGAATTAGTTTCCCCTGCTTGAATGTTTCTGTCAGCTATATTATTATTATTATTGCTATTATTAGTAGTACTACTAAGTCCAAGAATTATGTCACTTCACTGTTGCCTCACTACCTGTCACTTCACAGTATACTGGTGTTGCAGGCACCTCTCACCCCTCTCCTATGGACCACTTCTTCTACAGATGATGGATCCTGGAAGCTGCTTTTGGAGTGTCTAAGCTAAGAGCTGGCAGTGCCATAGCAGGGCTTGCTGGGCATGGCTTGCTGCTGTGGAGGACAAGCTGCTGCCTCCAGGGTCCCCATGGGGCAATGTGTACATGTTTGAGCTGGGGTTGAAGATGCTCCAGTGACTGCAGCATCAGCAAGGCATCCAGAAGAAAGCTTCGCCACTGGCTTTGGATTTGCCTCCTGGATACCTTTCACCTCCCATCCTGCCACTGGGTCTGAAAACTCAGCTAAAAAGCTGTAGTTGCCGTTGCCCACCAGTGCTTGTGACTCAGTCCTTGGCAAATTTGGGCACTAGTCAAGCAGTGCCTGGGGACTTGCTCTTCTCTTGAGGAGTCCCAGAACCTCTGAGTGGGGAAATCTGCATAATCCCATGTACTAAGGGGTCTCCTTCCTTTACTAAGGGGTAGGAAAATACTCATAAAAAACATATGTCTGATGTAGGCATAAACTGTACAGATACTTTTTGCTCTCTCTTTCTCAAGCCCCTTTATTCTGGAGGTTAAGAAATGTTGTGTTTTTATCTTCTCTGCTGTCTTCTCCCCTTCCTTCTTGGCCTCAAGACTCAGACCAGTAGCCAGCTCTAATAAATAATGTAACATCTGTCCCGACAGTTTGTGGTCTGATCTTATCTGATGGATGATGTCAGTGGAAGGGCTGAGCCAAACCTGCTCTACTCTCTTCCACGTAAGAGATGTATTCCAGTGTCCTCTGGGAGAGATGCTCTGTCCAGGTATTGATCCTGTATCAGAGCTATCAGCAGGTTGAAGCAACATTTTCCCACTCTGTGCAGTAGCATCTTGACTCAGCATGTGGAGAAAGCCTATGTGGTTTAAGGGAATAAAACCTCAGGCATTTAAGTATAGGCCTAAGGTTTCACAAGTGCCTGAGTGTGTTTCTGAGCGGCGGCCTGAGGGAATGGTGTTATTGTATTACCCAGCCTTTACGGGATTGCCACGGTCTGGTGGGAGCAGCCCGGCAACCGTGGAGATTTCCTGGGGCACTGTGCACATGGCCCATTTAAATTCCCTTCAGTATTAGTTGGGTTGGGTTGGTCTCTCAGGACAAATAAAGCACAAGGAAGCCTGCATTGGAGATATTTTCATAGCCAAAACTGTATTGCATGAGTCAAAGTCTTGCCTTATTTCCCAATATTCCGTCTATGATCTGGGGGAAAGGGACTTGCATCTGCATCAGAGCAACAAAAATGTTTTTTTGGGCTGTGTATAAGGAGATGGAAAGCTGACCCTATGGCAAACGTGTATTTTCGTGTAGGTGGGACTCCTTTAACAGGCATCTCTATGTATGAAGTCCTACTGAATGCTGAGAACCTCCCGCACTCCCATCCAAAAGGACACCAGGGTCAGGTCATAGGATTCAGTCCTAAATTTCAGAAACGCTTTCTAGAAATAAATCTTTCTCACCATGAGAAAGCAGCAAAGTGATGTACACATGGGCACATACCCCCTGTGGGAGAGGAAAAGGCCATCTGGGGTCAGTGGGCTGGAGGAGCAGGGGAAACCCCACACTGACAGGCCCTTCTTGCACAGGACTCCCCAAAACCTCCATATTCCTCCTCCTGTCATTTGTGTGACACAGGCATAGCAGCCTTCTTTCCAATGCTACATAACTTCTACTGATAATTTCCATAATGAAACAATTTTGAAAAAGCCCCCAAGTTATCAAAAGAAAAACATTTTTAACAGTTGAAACATTAAGAAATATTTCTAAATAAATTTGCTTTTGAAATTATCTTTGCTTTTAAAAATTACTTCAGTCCTAATTGAAAATAAGGAATAAGTTGATTTTCAGGAGTTAAATGACTTGGAAACAGAGTGAAATAACCTTGGTTTGAGTTGTCAGGCACACAACTGCCTGAGCTGAAATTAAAAAAAAAAAAAAAAAAAAAAAGAAAAGAAAAAAGGGGGAAGGAGTTGCATCCTAAGAACTAAACTAAGCCCAAGATGGGAATGGTGCATTCTTTTCCTGTAGCACCAGAGGAAGAGGAGGAAGAAGAGGCTCTGAGCACTCTGAGTTTTCCTGCAGGCAGGGAGTTTTCACCCAGCCACAGGTGACTGCTTTCCAGTGCAGTAAACACCAGTGGCTGCAAACTCAATTCCAATATCCTTTTAAGTGTTTTATCTGCTGTCCTGACACGCATCTTTTATTGCCAGAGCTCTTGTAAAAATGTTTTGAAGCCTATCTTGCTGAGCAGATCTCCAGCTGAGTGGTTCAGCAGTTGTGGCAAGGGGGAACACGTGCTCATGAGCCCTCTTAAATCCATAGGGAGTGGCAGCCTTTCCATTGGAAATGCTCTTTTGGAATGGTTTCAGTCTTCAGCAAAGGCAGGAGGAATGGGAGCGTTGCATATGTGGACATCTCATGGCTGGACAGATCTATTTAAAGTCTATTAAGATCTAAGAGCAAGAACAAAGTTCATCTTGATCCTGTCTCCCCCTAAACGATGAAAATCAATCACGCCCCATCCATGGTGAAATGATGGATAGTGTTTGTGATTACTTTTCTCATGGAAGTAATTTGAAGCATCTCTCCTTTTATTACAGCTGAGATCAGCCCAATGGCTTGAGCTTTAAATACAGTTCTGGAGCAGCAGTGAGGCCCTCTCAGGACCCACCAACCTGCACAGGGACCATCTTCCTCAGGCCACTGACAAATTTTAAAGTCTCATCTATTATTACACAGCTCTTCAGTCCTTCCTCAGAGGACATTTGCCTCAGAGTACTCAAGTTTTCCTCCTCCCACTTGATGAATTATTTTGGCATTCACAGCCCTATTACCTTTTAGTGTTTGGTGGCCTCTGAGTAAGAAGCCACCATCACTGCTTTGCAAGTCCTTTCATGCTTTTTACACATATCAGGTTTTCTTGTGCTTGCAGTATAACTAGGCCTGCCTGGTCTCCAGATGCTTGGGTATATTAATGTGTATGAAATGTCTCCTTACTCAGAGAAGAAAGTGCAGGAAGAAGTACCTGTTCTGGCATCCTCCAAGTCCTTCCTACGGACCTGTTTGAAGAGACAACACGAGGCAGAACCAGACTGTTCTTCTGGTCCTTGTCAGGATTTTCTGTGGCTTTGTCAAGCAGGAAATATTTCAGAAGTGTATGAAAATGGTTTCTGGAACTTCAGTGCACACTTGAAGCATGTGATTTTTCCTACCAAATACTTTCTTCAGCCACCTCCTCTTGAAATGCCAGCTAATCCTGTCTTCAGGCAAAGCAACCCCCTCCTGCTGCCTTTTGCAGATGGAGGTAAATGGGAGGCAGATCCCTGCCTGCCCTCAGACTTCCCTCTATTACCATAACTCCTTCTCTTCCCATTAAAGCTGTTTCCTTTAAATACAGTGCAAAAAGCTTTGGTTTTGGCTCACCCGTCCCCCATGGTCAGTTTTCCCCAGGTGCCCATTCCCAGGTAGTAAAAGACTGCTCCGTGCAGGGCATGGTGGCTGGGGGCAAGGGATGAGCTGTGTCCTGCCATGGTGCACCAGGTGGTCCTCAAGGCTTGTCTGAGGCTGCTCACTGACTTCCCTCAGTGGTGTCACGAGGCTTTCAGAAACTGCCCGAAGAAATACGTGGGTTTGGGGACAAGGTGCTGGTGGCATCAGGCAGGAGCACACCTGGATGTTCTGTCTGCAGGTTTTGTAGGTGTAGAGATAAATACAGGCAGCCTGTCGAGAAATTCACATGTGGAGGAATTTACCCCTAGGCATTCACATGGAGTAATCCTGCCACAATGTGTCATTATATATGTGGTGTATTTATGGCTTCTGTAAACCATTTTCAGAGCCTTGGAAGAAATAATTTTGGGATGCTTTGCACTGGAGTCTACTTCTCCATGGTGACAATTACACATTCCTGCTGTGCTCAGTGATCCTGCCTTCAAAATTATTCCAGTTTTCAGATGGAGGCTCCCTGTGTTTCTATCTGTGATGGGGTGGGTTGAGTGTCTTCTGATGATGCTGTCACCTCAGGTACAAATTTGGAAGCTGTGTTCTGTGCCCAACTGCAATGCCAGCTGAATGCTGTCCCTTGAGTAAGGTCTTAGCTCGCACTCAGCTCGGTGGGATTAAGGGTATCTGTTGTGTTGCAGTGTTCACTGAGAACTGTGTTGGGCACCTTGCACAGTTCATGAGAAGATGCAGACCAAGCCTCGAGGAGGTTCCACTCTGCAGCCCCAACTTTGCTTGGCATCTTTGGCAACTTTGCTACCTGCTCACTTGTCTGGCTGTGAGGACACTGGGCTTCTGCTAACAGACCAAGTCTCCAGGACTCTCAAACCTCCCCAGCCAGGCAGATCTGCACCAGAGATATCTCCAGGAAAGCAAGACAATTCCTCGTCTTTGAAGCCTAGTAAGCGTCATGTGTCTCAACCCCAACACTTCTGCTCTTGGAGAGCTGATAGTAGGGGAGCCACCAAAGATCAGTGTCCCCATGTCACACTGACAGAGGCTCACATGTCAAACCCCTTTAGCAGGTGTGGTGGCTGTGGTCCAGGCTGGAGGACCAGCTCCAGAAAGAAGCTGTGTATGAGTGGTGAGACTTGGATGTTTCCAGCTCCTGCCCCAACTAACATGACTAAAGGAATTCTCAGCTAGCCCTGGGATTGCTAAATCTCTGCCTCTGATTAGAAACATGTAGTGTTTTTTACCAGTGTCATGTGCCCATGGAAAATATCACCCACAATCAGATACCTCAATCCCTTCTTGCCCCTCTGTCACCAGCCTGTGAGGATTTCAGGAGCTTTGGGACTCAAAAGCAGCTGATGAAACCCCAGAAGCATGACCTAAAGCACAGGCTGTGGGATGCTGTGCTTGCAGATGCAGCACTGTGGGAGCAGGAAGGAGAAGCCAAAAAGCCCAAAGTCAGAGCTCACCCACTGCTGATGTGGTGGCTGTGCCAGGCTGTGCTGTGCAGCCCCTGCTCAGCTGTGTGCAAACAGAGAGGTCTCCTGTCCCCATGCAAGAGCATCCTATTCCCTTGTGCATGAGCATCCAGGCTTTCACATCCAAAGCAATTTGCACCTGAGTGCTCAATTCACTTACACATGAGCACCTGAACAACCCACACTTGAGCATAAAAAGTCATTAACAAGTTCTGTCCAGAAGGTGGGCAACTATCACTTTCTAGTACCGAGCTGGAGAGCTGGAGCAGGAAAAACAAAGTTGGTGACATGGGAGAACAGAGCTCTGAGGACACAGATGGAAGAAGTGTTGCATTTGATCTGCCCTAATGTTTTTTTCTTGCAGGCACAAGGAGTGACATTTGTAATAGGTGCAAGGGCTGGGGTTTGCAATGGTTATTTGTTCAGACTGCTGTGGTCTTCCTGGCTAAGTGTTTTGCAGGTATGAGTGTGTGCAATAAGTACTGCATCCAGGTTTTTACAACATTAATTCCTCCATCCTGGTCCTCGGGGACAATGGGTGAAGTCATGACAAATACATATATTTGGACTTTGATAATGTTGACCCTGGTATTCTAGTCCATGGTGTAAAGGGTGGAATTCATAACAGACAAAAACCGGGGTTGTAATGCTGATAACTCCTAGGCTCTCTGGTCCCCAGGGGCGAGGAGTGAAATTTTAGTACATATGCACACATTGTTTCAGTATTAACTCCTCTGTCTGGTGTTCAGGAAGCAAGAGAGGAGCTTGAAATTGTTATGTACTAGGATTGTAATGATATTGAAAGTAAAGTTGGTGAGGGATTTGTGTTCAAATGGCTTTTTAAGGATGATCTTCAAGGAGAGGAGTGAGCCGGGCATGAACTGCAGGGGTTACTGCATTCACACACAGGTTCTAGTGAGCTCACATGGGAGCACCCTATAGGTTCATGCATCAGCAGCTGATGATTACCTGCATAAGCACCCTATTAATTTATGCATAAATCCCTAGACAGTGCCTGCCCAGATCATCCATGCCTGGGCAGCACATTCATGCCCCATGATTGCCTGACCAATTCATGCATGAGAGCCTTTTCCGTCCATGCATGAGCACCCAAGTGAGTCACACATCAGTGCCTGGCTTGCTCAAGCATGGGCACCTAATTAATCTGTGGAGCAACGCCAAGTTAATTTATGCATCTTCACCCAACCTGTTCATGCCTGAACACCCAAACAGCTCAGGAAAGGGTGATGAGAAGGTTGTGTTAACTGGTAGTAACAGAAATGGAGCCAGAACTCCCCAGGTTGAGACTGTTTCACCTGCAATGCTACTGAGTTCCTGATCACGGAGCAGCAGTGTCACGTAGGAACAGTCTCTGGGCCATGGAAGGGAGCTGGAAAGAGGGAGGCAGGGGCAGGTTTTGTCCTGGTGGTTGTCGCACTATGACACAAAATAAAGAGATGCAGTCTGTGTGATATCTAAGGCAAGAAAAGGGCTGACTTTATTTCTGACTTCATTATTTATAGATTTCCAAAAGTGACTACGGATTGGAAGGTGAAATGGCTACCTCTTACACCTCACTGGTCAAAGTAACAGTTAATCAATTTTCTCCTCTTAACAGAAAGAATTCTAAACAAAGAGTGGCAGTTACAAAAACAAAAGTTGTTTACACAAAAACTGTAGATTCTGACTCTAAGAATGTAATCTTATTAAAAGGCTACGAAAAACTTGGGAAAACAGGGTGACAGATGATGATGCTGAGATCATTGCCTGGCTTGTTGTGTAAAGAGACTTCTACAGCTCCGCATCTGGGGACAGGACCCTTGGGAGCATCCCCTTCTTCGTGGTTTTTTTCACCCCTCTAAGCAGCTCCCAGGATGAGTTTCGTGGCACATTCTGTGGTCGGAAAAGCTTTGCCAGCCTCCTCTCTCTGGACTTCTGGGGGGGTAGAAACTCCAGCTGCAGACAAATATGTTCTTTAGACAAAAAGCTGTGGGTTTTTTTGACTGCCGACTTTTGATTGCCTTGCAGTGAGCATACCAATAGGGGGTAACCTGTCACCACCCAGCCACTCACAAAATGGCCACTGGGCTAAGATCTGTGTTTTAGATACTGTGGTTTCTACCTCACAGGGGCCAGAGCATCATGACTGCAACTGCCTCTGCTGCACAAGCATCTTATGGGGGTTGGGTGTTTCACCTGGAGCTTTCTGCACAGCACAGCACAGCACAGGATCCTCCACCAAGGTAGGGGTTGGGTCAGATGGCCACTTTCTTTTTCTCTGCAGGCACAACAGAGGGTGAAACTGCTGGCTCAGGCAAATGGCCACCCACAGCCAACTATTGGTCTATTCAGCTGTTTGGGTACTACTGCAGATACTACTTATTTGGTTGTCTTTTTGTTCCTCATTGCATGGCCCAGCAAACACAAATAACTGACCGTTGCAGGGTTGAATGACAAATAATAATCAAGTAAGCACAGGAATATTTGCACAAGAAAGAGACAAAGTAGGTGGTGCTGAAGCTGGAGGCATTAAATCACTTTAGGAAAAAACTCAGCAGGAATCCCCACTTATTTCCTTCCCACTTACTTACTTCCATGTGGACCTGATTTCCACTGATCTCAGGTACCTCAGGGAAACCCAGCTTCACTTTAGCAAAGCACACACAGAGCTTTGCAGGACAAATTTCAAAGCTCATATCTCCAGAACCACAGAGTGCTCATTGCACACATGGACCCTGGAGGCCAAATGCTTCTTTGGACTTTGCTCCTGGACAGGGAAAACCAGTTTGGTGTGGTTGAGTCTGTGCGTGTCTCTGCCAGTGCCCAGCTGAACACAGCAAAGTGATGGGGTTCATACAGAGAGCAGGAGGCAGGGGGGATGTGGGTGATGGACACCCTGACGTGTTTCCAGCCATCCATCCCTGCCTGGCCATGGATGGAGCTGCCTTGCCCTGGCATGGTTGTTTTGGAGCTGGTACTTCAAGGGAAGGTGCACTTGAACCCACCTTGCAGGTGGAGGTTAACACTGGGAGAATGGGATGGACTCTGTGCTCATCATTCAGCTCAAATGATACTTCCATCTCACATTCCAGGTAGAATTCTTTTCTCACACATCTGCTGCTCTCCTGGGAGGCTGAAAAAACCCCCACCCTTTTCCTCTGCCCTTTTCTAATCTTTGTCATAGGAGAAAAATTGTGAGAAGAAAAGAAAAGAAAAGAAAAGAAAAGAAAAGAAAAGAAAAGAAAAGAAAAGAAAAGAAAAGAAAAGAAAAGAAAAGAAAAGAAAAGAAAAGAAAAGAAAAGAAAAGAAAAGAAAAGAAAAGAAAAGAAAAGAAAAGAAAAGAAAAGAGAAAAGAACACATTTAGTTTTTGAACGAGCTGCGAGCAATGCAGGCAGTGAGGGCAGGGCGCGGAGGTCCCGCCGCTGACCAGCGGATCCCCGCGGAGCCGCCCGGGCCGGCGGCCGCCTCCTGCGCGGAGCCGCGGCTGCTTCTTGCAGCACCTCGGTCTGTTTCGGTGCCGGGCTGGGCTGGAAGACCTCCCTCCACCGGCGGGAGGGAGGGAGGGAATGAGGGCGGGTGCCCTCCGGAGCTGCGGGCAGAGCCGGCGGGGCGGTGAAGAGCTGGCGACGGCGCACAGGCGAGGGCGAGGAGGCCCCCCCTGGCCCGCCTGCTGCCGGGGAAGCAGCGCTCCCCATCCCCCATTCTCCATCCCGGCCCCACGGGAGGTAGGCAGGGAGTGCCACGTCTTGGCCTCTGCATTTCCTACTGGGCCAGCGCGCCTCGGGAAGGCTGCTCCAGCGCCAGCG